>JAKCOZ010000465.1:0-62961 GCA_022605955.1 Rallus limicola
CTGCCTAGGAGAAGAAAACCAGAGAGGAGGGTGAGGGAGAGACACCTGTGTTACCATGGGATCCCAAACTGGGCTGGGCTGGGAGGGACCCCCAAGGGTCCCAGAGCTCCAACCCCCTGCCACAGGCAGGGCCACCAACCTCCAGGCCTGGAGCTCCACAAGGTTGCCCAGGGCCCCAGCCAACCTGGCCTTCAACACCCCCAGGGACGGGGCACCCACCCCCTCTCTGGAAGGCTGAGCTGTCTCCAGGGCTCCACCAGGCAGGGTCTTGATGCACCCTCCCTTCCTCCTGCCTTTCTTGGGGGTGGCCTTGGGCTTGGGGGGAGGATGGCAAAGCCAGCAGGTGTTCCCCCCCCTCGGGGACCACCCCCAGGTGCCCCCAGAGCCCATCCCCAGCATCAGAGGAGCTTCTCTCCACCTCCCTTTGCTGTCCCACGTGGGGGGCAGCCACCTCCAGAGCTTGGATTTAGGGGGGAGTTCTTGGCAGAGAGAGTGGGGAGGGGCTGGCAGGGGCTGCCCAGAGAGGGGGTGGGTGCTGAGCCAGCCCAGCTCCCTCAGCCTCTCTCCAGAGGGGAGCTGCTCCAGCCCTCTCAGCATCTCCGGGGGCTCCTCTGACCCCTCTCCAACAGCCCCACATCTTCCTTGTGTTGGGCCCCAGCTCTGGACACAGGACTCCAGCTGGGGAGGGCAGAGCAGAGAGGGACAATCCCCTCCCTGGCCCTGCTGCCACCCCTCTGCTGATGGAGCCCAGGATCCCATCTCCCTTCCCAGCTGCCAGAGCCACTGCTGGCTCAGGGGGAGTCTCTCATCCCCAGGACCCCCAGGTCCTTCTCAGCAGGGCTGCTCCCCAGGAGCTCTTCTCCCAGCCTGGAGCTGTGGCTGGGATCCCTCAGCCCAGGGCAGCACCTGACCCTTGGCAGTGCTGAACCTCATCAGCTTCACCCAGTTCCACCTTCCCAGCCTGTCAGGATCCCTCTGGATGGCTCCTGGCCTCCTGTGGTGTCACCCACACCACCCAGCTTGGTGTCACCCATCCCCAACAGCCCCACATCTCCCTTGTGTTGGGCCCCAGGACTCCAGCTGGGGGGGGCAGAGCAGAGAGGGACAATCCCCTCCCTGGCCCTCCTGGCCTGTCCCTCTCTGTGTTCTGTGACTCTGGCACAAAAACCTCCCAGAAAGAGGGTTTGTTCCCAAAATGAGCCTGTGCTTACACAAGATCTAACAGCAAACACCCCCCCACACCCCCCTACACCCCTCTTCACCCCCCCTGCACCCCCCTACCTTCTTGACAGCATACTTGGGGTCGGTTGGAAGGATCAGGAGGATTTTCCATCCCAGAACTCAGCCACAACCCGTTCATTCTTCCAGCCCTGCCAGGGGGGGGGCAAAAACAGCACCCCAAACTTGTGTAAACAAGTCTAGGGGGGGAGAGAGAGGGGGGTCTAGGAGGGGATGGAGGGGGGGGTCTAGGAGGGGATGGAGGGGGGGGGTCTAGGAGGGGATGGAGGGGGGGGGTCTAGGAGGGGATGGAGGGGGGGGGATCTAGGAGGGGAGGGGGGGGGATCTAGGAGGGAGGGGGGGGGATCTAGGAGGGGAGGGGGGGGGATCTATGAGGGGAGGGGGGGGGATCTAGGAGGGGGGGGGGGATCTAGGAGGGGAGGGGGGGGATCTAGGAGGGGAGGGGGGGGATCTAGGAGGGGAGGGGGGGGATCTAGGAGGGGAGGGGGGGGATCTAGGAGGGGAGGGGGGGGATCTAGGAGGGGAGGGGGGATCTAGGAGGGGAGGGGGGATCTAGGAGGGGAGGGGGGATCTAGGAGGGGAGGGGGGATCTAGGAGGGGAGGGGGGATCTAGGAGGGGAGGGGGGATCTAGGAGGGGAGGGGGGATCTAGGAGGGGAGGGGGGATCTAGGAGGGGAGGGGGGGATCTAGGAGGGGAGGGGGGGATCTAGGAGGGGAGGGGGATCTAGGAGGGGAGGGGGGATCTAGGAGGGGAGGGGGGGATCTAGGAGGGGAGGGGGGGATCTAGGAGGGGAGGGGGGGATCTAGGAGGGGAGGGGGGGATCTAGGAGGGGAGGGGGGGATCTAGGAGGGGAGGGGGGGATCTAGGAGGGGAGGGGGGGATCTAGGAGGGGAGGGGGGGATCTAGGAGGGGAGGGGGGATCTAGGAGGGGAGAGGGGGGGGGGATCTAGGAGGGGGAGAGGGGGGGGGATCTAGGAGGGGAGAGGGGGGGGATCTAGGAGGGGAGGGGGGGGATCTAGGAGGGGAGGGGGGGGGATCTAGGAGGGGAGGGGGGGGATCTAGGAGGGGAGGGGGGGGATCTAGGAGGGGAGGGGGGGGATCTAGGAGGGGAGGGGGGGGATCTAGGAGGGGAGGGGGGGATCTAGGAGGGGAGGGGGGGATCTAGGAGGGGAGGGGGGGGATCTAGGAGGGGAGGGGGGGATCTAGGAGGGGAGGGGGGGGATCTAGGAGGGGAGAGGGGGGGGATCTAGGAGGGGAGGGGGGGGGATCTAGGAGGGGAGGGGGGGGGATCTAGGAGGGAGGGGGGGGATCTAGGAGGGAGGGGGGGGGATCTAGGAGGGGAGGGGGGGGATCTAGGAGGGGAGGGGGGGGATCTAGGAGGGGAGGGGGGGATCTAGGAGGGGAGGGGGGGGGATCTAGGAGGGGAGGGGGGGGGATCTAGGAGGGGAGGGGGGGATCTAGGAGGGAGGGGGATCTAGGAGGGAGGGGGGATCTAGGAGGGGAGGGGGGATCTAGGAGGGGAGGGGGGATCTAGGAGGGGAGGGGGGGGGATCTAGGAGGGGAGGGGGGGATCTAGGAGGGGAGGGGGGGATCTAGGAGGGGAGGGGGGGATCTAGGAGGGAGGGGGGGATCTAGGAGGGGAGGGGGGGATCTAGGACGGAGGGGGGGATCTAGGAGGGAGGGGGGGATCTAGGAGGGGAGGGGGGGATCTAGGAGGGGAGGGGGGGTCTAGAAGGGATGGAGGGGGGGTCTAGAAGGGGATGGAGGGGGGGGTCTAGAAGGGGATGGAGGGGGGGGTCTAGAAGGGGATGGAGGGGGGGGTCTAGGGGGGATGGAGGGGGGGTCTAGAAGGGGATGGAGGGGGGGTCTAGAAGGGGATGGAGGGGGGTTGAAGGGATGGGGGGGTGGGAATGGGGGGTTGAGGAATGGGGGGGGGTGAAGGGATGGGGGGGGGGTTGAAGGGATGGGGGGGGTTGAAGGGAATGGGGGGGGGTTGAAGGGAATGGGGGGGGTTGAAGGGAATGGGGGGGGTTGAAGGGAATGGGGGGGGGTTGAAGGAATGGGGGGGGGTTGAAGGGAATGGGGGGGGTGAAGGGAATGGGGGTTGAAGGGAATGGGGGGGGTTGAAGGGGCTGGGGGGGTCTAGAAGGGGCTGGGGGGGTCTAGAAGGGGCTGGGGGGGTCTAGAAGGGGCTGGGGGGGTCTAGAAGGGGCTGGGGGGGTCTAGAAGGGGCTGGGGGGGTCTAGAAGGGGCTGGGGGGGTCTTACCACGTATCTGAGCGCCTCAAGGAACCTCTGGTGGTGCTGGATGTGCTGAGCCTCATCCTCTGGGCTGGCAGCCGTGTAGAGCATCCCACAGGATTTGCAAACTACGGCCCCAAAATGCTTCTGCCCAGCATCCTGGGGACAGAGCCCAGAGCCACGGGGCTGCAAGAGCCTGGGAGGGACCCCAGAGATCCCCTGGCCCAACCCCCCTGCCACAGGAGGGGCTCTAGGACAGAAGGAACCTCCAGCCCCTTCCCCAGCCTGGTTGCCCTTCTCTGCACTCGCTCCAGCACCTCACAGGTGCCTTTGCAGAGAGTCTGGACCCTTCTAGAAGCGCCCAAGGCCCTTGGAGAGCACCCAACACCCCTGATAGGGCACCCAAGACCATTTAGAGTCACTCAAGGCCCCTTGAGTGGCACCCAAGACCCTTTGTAAAGCACCCAACTCCACTTGATGGGGACCCAAGGCCCTTTGTGGAGCAACCAAGACCCCTTACAGGGCACCCAGGACCCTCTCTAGGGCACCCAAGACCCCTTGATGTAGAACCAAAGCCCCTTGATGGGCACCCAAGGCCCTTTGTAGAGCAACCAAGACCCCATATAGGGCACCCAAGACCATCTCTAGGGCACCCAACACCCCTTATAGGGCACCCAAGACCATCTCTAGGGCACCCAAGACCCTCTCTAGGGAAACCAAGACCCCTTGATGGGGACACAAGACCCTTTGTAGAGCAACCAAGACCCCTTATGGGGCACCCAAGACCCACTATAGGGCACCCAAGGCCCTCTCTAGGGCACCCAAGGCCCTTTGTCAGCACCTCCATGTCCTTCTGATGCTGAGGAGCCAGAACTGGCCCCAGCACTGGAGCTGCAGCCTCCCCAGTGCCCAGCCCAGGGGCACAATCCCCTCCCCAGCCCCACTGGCCACCCTGTTTTGAAGCAGCAGCTATGGGAAAGGAAAGTTCTCCTACAGCACCCATGGAGGCTTGGCTGAGTTCCCCTTGGCTTTGGGTAGGGGGGTGGGGGGGAACATTTGTGTTTTTAAAACCCCATGCTCTCTAAATCTCTTTTGGATTCTAAGAGGTAACAGAGGAGGTCCCAGGGAGACCCCAGCAACCTGATCCCCAGCTACTGCACTCCCCATGTCCAGGGCTCAGACCATCAATCACTGCCTGGCACAGCTGGGCACAGGGCTTGGTTTGAGCTTGACACATCAGGAAATCCCAGGGGGTGAGAAGGGCCCCCCCCAGAGCCCCTGGGGTGCAACCCCCTGCCAAAGCAGGGTCCCTAGGACAGGGGCTGGGATCTCTCCAGAGAAGGAGACTCCACACCCCCCTGGGCAGCCTGGCCCAGGGCTCCCTCACCCTCACTGGCAACAAGTTCTGCCCCACATTGGGGGGGAACTCCCTGGGCTCCAATTTGAAGCCATGAAATCTCCTCCACGCTCATCCACAAGGCAGATTTCTTGTTTCCTGGGATCAACCAGCCAGGGATCTCCTGGAGAGAGGCCAGAGGAGGGACAGGGAGATGCTGAAGGGCCTGGAGCATCTCCCCTGGGAGGAAAGGCTGAGGGAGCTGGGGCTGTTCAGCCTGGAGAGAAGAGACTGAGAGGGGATCTGATCCCTGGGGATCAAGAGCTGAAGGGTGGCACCCAGGGGGCCATGGGCAGCCTCTGCTCAGGGTCTGTGGGGACAGGACAAGGGGCGCTGGGCTCAAGTTGGAGCCCAGGGAGTTCCCCCCCAATGTGGGGCAGAACTTGTTGCCAGTGAGGGTGAGGGAGCCCTGGGCCAGGCTGCCCAGGGGGGTGTGGAGTCTCCTTCTCTGGAGGGACTCTGAAGCTCCTGGGATGCTGCAGCTCCTGGGATGACCCCAGGGGCTCTGGGGGGCCCTGCCCACCCCCTGTGCCTCTGTGAGCCTGTGGTTCTGTGATCCCTGCTCAGCCCACAGCAGCCCCAGCACCATGGGCACCACTGTGACACGACCCCTCACCATTTCTAACCCTCCTCACAGGGACCCCAGGACCTTCCCCAAAGCACAGGGACCTTTCCCAACTCTCCAGGTCGGTGCCAGCAGCGGCTCCTCAGCTCAGCCGGGGTCCCAGCAGGTGCCAAAAACCTTCTCCTTGTCTGGAGAGATCCCAGCCCCTGTCCTAGGGACCCTGCTTTGGCAGGGGGTTGCACCCCAGGGGCTCTGGGGGGTCCCTTCCCACCCCTCCAGCTCGGTGCTGCTGTGGTTTTTGGTGCCCCAAAAGGGCAAGAGGGGGATCAAGTCACACCAGCTTGTTGCAGTGATGGGGGAGTCTCCTTCTCTGGAGAGATCCCAGCCCCTGTCCTAGGGACCCTGCTTTGGCAGGGGGTTGCACCCCAGGGGCTCTGGGGGGACCCTTCCCACCCCCTGGGATTCTATAACTCTCTGCTTCCCCCCCACCAAACCACCCAGCAGGATCCCAGAGACCCCAAGGGGATCCTTACAATGATCATCTGATCCCTGGAGCGTTTGCAGAGCTCTCTTGTCCTCTTGCTTTTGTGGGAGGTGTGAGGGGGTTTTGCAGTGGGGCTGGAGCCCAGTGCTGAGGTCACTTCATCCACCAGAGCCTGAGTCCTGAGAAATCATTTGGGAGAGAGAGAGAGAGAGAGGGGGGAAAAAAATGATGAGGTGTAAAATTACCCCCCCAGGAACCAGGGCAGGGGAAGGACTTGTGTTCCTCAACACCCTCAAACTAAAGCCAGGGCCAGCAAAGGTTGTGCTGGCAGTGCTGCCAGCTCCTCTGGGGGATGGAAGGAAGGAGAAGGGATCTAGGAAGAGCCCCAATTGCATCAGAAGTTCATTAACCCAGCCCCTTTTCCAGGATGTTGGAAGTTCAGCAGCTCCCAGAAGAAAGGGAAACCCAACAGCTGAGAAGCGTTGAATCTGCAAGGGAAGAAACTGGTGCCCCCAGTCCAGCAGCTCCCACCTTAAACTGGTGTGTTTCCATGGGGCTCAACACCCAAAGCACTGCTGGGGGGGCTCAGGGGGTTCAGCAGGGAGCTGTGTGGCTGCAGGAGTCCCACACAGTGGGTCTCAGAGGGGTCCAGGAAACCCAGGAGACCAAAATCTCCCTGAACAGTCCCACCAGTAATCACCAAGCCCCCCCCAAATAACAGCCTGGTGTGGGTGGGCAGGACCCTCAGTCTCCCCCAGTGACCCCCTGCTATGGGCAGGGACATCCCCTACCCCAGCCCAAGGTGCCCCCAGCTCCATCCAACTCGGTCTTGAGCCCTGCCAGGGATCAGCCCCAGCTTCTCTGGGCACCCAGTGCCAGGGCTGCCCCCTCCCCAGGAAGGATTCCTGCCCCCCAGCCCCTCTCCATCCCTGAGGAACACCCCTCCTCACTGGTCTCTCCTCTTGGATCCAGCCAATTCCTTGCCCACCCCAGGGTCCATCCCTGTCTCTCCAGCCTGTCCTGCTTGGCAGGAGCCCAGGTAGGTGACACCCCTCACTCCTCCCTCACCCACCAAGGCTGTAACCCCACCAGACCCCCCAGGCCCCCTTTGCCCTTCGTGAAGCCAGGCTGGCTGCCACCAGTCACCTCCTCCTTCCCCACGTGCCTGAGCTCAGTTCCCAGCAGGATCTGCTCCAGGATCTTGCTGGGCACAGAGGTGACACCAACCAGGCTGTAGCTCCCCAGATCCTCCTTGTTTGCCCTTTCCCAGTCAGCAGGAACATCACCAGGCTGCCTCAGCTCTCACCTTACACCAGCTTTTCATGTCTGGATCCAGCCATGGAAGTGGTGTATGGCTTTTAAGGTCTACAACGGGAGTGTGGGTGACAGGGAGGTGTATCCTGCCCTGCTCAGGCCCCAGCTGGGGTGTTGTGTCCAGTGCTGGGCTCCCTGGGATCAACCAGCCAGGGATCTCCTGGAGAGAGGCCAGAGGAGGGACAGGGAGATGCTGAAGGGCCTGGAGCATCTCCCCTGGGAGGAAAGGCTGAGGGAGCTGGGGCTGTTCAGCCTGGAGAGAAGAGACTGAGAGGGGATCTGAGCCCTGGGGATCAAGAGCTGAAGGGTGGGACCCAGGGGGCCATGGGCAGCCTCTGCTCAGGGTCTGTGGGGACAGGACAAGGGGCGCTGGGCTCAAGTTGGAGCCCAGGGAGTTCCCCCCCAATGTGGGGCAGAACTTGTTGCCAGTGAGGGTGAGGGAGCCCTGGGCCAGGCTGCCCAGGGGGGTGTGGAGTCTCCTTCTCTGGAGAGATCCCAGCCCCTGTCCTAGGGACCCTGCTTTGGCAGGGGGTTGCACCCCAGGGGCTCTGGGGGGCCCTGCCCACCCCTCCAGCTCTGTGATCCTTAGAGGTGTTAAGACCTGGGCAGCTTCCCCAGGCTCCCTTTAAGCCTTCCAGAGCCAAGGTGGCAACCCTAAAGCCAGGAGGTCCCTCTACCACCCAGCAGACCTTAAACATGGAACTAGTTAAGAGCCACACCACCCAGCTTCATCCTTCTGGATACAAGGGAGAGTTTCCAAAGCAGAGAACTTCAGGCAGGAAAAGCTCATGCTCAGCCCAGGCTCCCCAGGAGACAACTGCAAATCCACCCCCTGCCACCTCCACCACCCCCTGACCATGTCCCTGAGTGCCTCATCCACCCCCTGCCACCTCCACCACCCCCTGACCATGTCCCTGAGTGCCTCATCCACCCCCTGCCACCTCCACCACCCACTGACCATGTCCCTGAGTGCCTCATCCACCCCCTGCCACCTCCACCACTCCCTGACCATGTCCCTGGGTGCCTCATCCATCCCCTGCCACCTCCACCACCCACTGACCATGTCCCTGGGTGCCTCATCCATCCCCTGCCACCTCCACCACCCACTGACCATGTCCCTGAGTGCCTCATCCACCCCCTGCCACCTCCACCACTCCCTGACCATGTCCCTGGGTGCCTCATCCATCCCCTGCCACCTCCACCACCCACTGACCATGTCCCTGAGTGCCTCATCCATCCCCTGCCACCTCCACCACTCCCTGACCATGTCCCTGAGTGCCTCATCCACCCCCTGCCACCTCCACCACTCCCTGACCATGTCCCTGAGTGCCTCATCCATCCCCTGCCACCTCCACCACTCCCTGACCATGTCCCTGAGTGCCTCATCCATCCCCTGCCACCTCCACCACTCCCTGACCATGTCCCTGAGTGCCTCATCCACCCCCTGCCACCTCCACCACCCCCTGACCATGTCCCTGGGTGCCTCATCCATCCCCTGCCACCTCCACCACTCCCTGACCATGTCCCTGAGTGCCTCATCCATCCCCTGCCACCTCCACCACTCCCTGACCATGTCCCTGAGTGCCTCATCCATCCCCTGCCACCTCCACCACCCACTGACCATGTCCCTGAGTGCCTCATCCACCCCCTGCCACCTCCACCACTCCCTGACCATGTCCCTGAGTGCCTCATCCACCCCCTGCCACCTCCACCACCCCCTGACCATGTCCCTGAGTGCCTCATCCACCCCCTGCCACCTCCACCACTCCCTGACCATGTCCCTGAGTGCCTCATCCACCCTCTCCTTGGACACCCCAAGGGATGGTGACTCCACCACCTCCCTGAGCAGCCCCTTCCAGTGCCCAACTGCTCTTTGGGAGAAGAAATGTCTCCTCCTTCCTAACCTGAGCCTCCCCTGGCCCAACCTGCAGCCTGTCACTGGGTATCAACCTCCTTCCTGGGAGCTGGAGAGAGCAAGGTGGTCTCCCCTGAGCCACCTCTTCTCCAGACTCTTCTCCAAGAGCCACTGCTGGCTCAGGGGGAGTCTCTCATCCCCAGGACCCCCAGGTCCTTCTCAGCAGGGCTGCTCCCCAGGAGCTCTTCTCCCAGCCTGGAGCTGTGGCTGGGATCCCTCAGCCCCAGGGCAGCACCTGACCCTTGGCAGTGCTGAACCTCATCAGCTTCACCCAGTTCCACCTTCCCAGCCTGTCAGGATCCCTCTGGATGGCTCCTGGCCTTCTGTGGTGTCACCCACACCACCCAGCTTGGTGCTATAATGCTGTCCTACATGATATTGATGTGTCCTGCACCACAACCGGCTGTCCTACCTACACCACAACCAGGTCTCCCCACTTCACAACCACGAGTCCTACCTACGTCACAACCAGCTGTCCTACCTACACCACAACCACGTCTCCCCACTTCACAACCAGCTGTCCTACCTGCATCACAACCAGGTGTCCCCACCTCACAACCATGTGTCCTACCTACACCATAACTGAGTGTCCTACTTACACCACAACCAGGCGTCCTACCTACACCACAACCACGTCTCCCCTCGTCACAACCACGTGTCCTACCTACACCACAACCACGTGTCCTACCTACACCACAACCAGGTCTCCCCATGTCACAAACAGCTGTCCTACCTACACCACAACCAGGTGTCCCCATGTCACAACCAGCTGTCCTACCTACACCACAATCATGTCTCCCCACGTCACAACCACGTGTCCTACCTACACCACAACCAGGTGTCCCCATGTCACAACCGGCTGTCCTACCTACACCACAACCACGTCTCCCCATGTGACAACCAGCTGTCCTACCTATACCACAACCATGTGTCCTACCTACACAACCAGCTGTCCTACCTACACCAAAACCAGGTCTCCCCATGTCACAACCACGAGTCCTACCTACACCACAACCACGTGTCCTACCTGCATGACAACCAGGTGTCCCCACCTCACAACCACGTGTCCTACCTACACCATAACCAAGTGTCCTACATCATAACCACCTACCCCACCTCACAACCCCGTGCCTCCACCTCCCTCACAACCCCCTGCCCCCACCTCCCTCACAACCCCGTGCCTCCACCTCCCTCACAACCCCCTGTCCCCACCTCCCTCACTACCCCCTGCCCCCACCTCCCTCACAACCCCCTGCCCTACAGGCAGGAATCAAGCCCTTATTTCCTTAATCCAAGGGCAAGAACCCCCCTTATTCAACACAAACCCAACCCTTCACCTTAAGGAAACCCCCCCCAAACCCCCCCAGAAACCAACCCAAACCCACCCCCAGACTGTCAAACCTCACAAAGCCAGGGAGAGATCTCCAATTATGACACCAACTTCATTAAGAACTGCTGTACTTCTTGATTCAGCTGTTGTGACAGCTGGAGAGGGGGGGGTTGTTCTTAGCAGAGATGAGCCTACCTCTTCCTGCTGGCAGGGGGTGCACTGAAGATGGGGTAGACATCAGCACTTGGAGGAGATGCTGGAAGGAAATAAAAAGAGTGGAAATAACTGTTGTTCAGGGTGTTTTTTTGTTGATTGCAGAACAACCTGATAGGTGGAAAGAGCAATTCCAGCATCAGTGGAACTTCAGGCTGAGCCACAACAGGGGGATTCAATCCTACAGGGGACTGGGAAGCTGTAGGACCAAGAGGTTACAACCCTGAGCTTGAATTACTGTCAATCCACTTCAAGGAGCCTAATGAGGCTCCCTGGTGCTTTCCCTTCTCCCAGTGGAGCGATGAAGTGGGAATGGGTGCTGGCAGGAGTCTTAATTAAAAGAGTTCATCAAGGAAAGGCTCTGTTCATTGAGCAAAGGCTCCTCTGGTTTGGGTGGTTTTGGCTGAGCCAGCTCAAAGTTACAGCTGCTTCAGGCTGGAGAAGCTGGAAGCACCAGGGCACAGCACACAAGCACCAGGGATTAGGATAATTTAGGAAAGATTTTGGTGAATCAACCCAAGGAAATCATGTCAGGGGTTGGAAGGGGTCCTAGAGAGGGTCCTGGGTGCACTATAAGGGGTCTTGGTTGCTCCACAAAGGGCCTTGGGTGCCCATCAAGGAGCCTTGGGTTCCCTAGAGAGGGTCATGGGTGCCCTATAAGGGGTCTTGGTTGCTCCACAAAGGGCCTTGGGTGCCCATCAAGGGGTCTTGGGTTCCCTAGAGAGGGTCCTGGGTGCCCTATAAGGGGTCTTGGTTGCTCCACAAAGGGCCTTGGGTGCCCATCAAGGGGTCTTGGGTTTCCTAGAGAGGGTCCTGGGTGCCCTATAAGGGGTCTTGGTTGCTCTACAAAGAGTCTTTAGGTGCCAATCAAGTGGAGTTGGGTGCTTTACAAAGGGTCTTGGTTGCCACTCAAGGGGCCTTGACTGACTCTCAGTGGTCTTGGGTGCCCTATCAGGGGTGTTGGGTGCTCTCCAAGGGCCTTGGGTGCTTCTAGAAGGGTCCAGACTCTCTGCAAAGGCACCTGTGAGGTGCTGGAGCGAGTGCAGAGAAGGGCAACCAGGCTGGGGAAGGGGCTGGAGGGCAAATCCTCTGAGGAGCAGCTGAGGGAGCTGGGGGTGTTGAGGCTGGAGCAGAGGAGGCTGAGGGGAGCCCTTCTCCCCCCCTGCCCTGCCCTGCCAGGAGGGTGCAGAGAGGTGGGCGCTGGTCTCTTCAGCCAGGGGCCAGGAGCTGGGACAAGGGGCACTGGGCTCAAGCTGGGCCAGGGCAGGCTCAGCTCAGCTGGGAGGGCCAAGTTCTTCCCTGGCAGAGCTGTGGGGCTGTGGCCCAGGCTGCCCAGGGAGGGGGCTGAGTCCCCAGCCCTGGGGGTGTTGAACAGAGGGGAGATGAGGTGCTGAGAGCTCTGGGGCAGCACAGCACAGGGCTGGTTGGACTCCAGGAGCTGTAAGGGCTTCTCCAGCCTGGGGACCCTGGGATATGGGTTCGTAAAGGTCCCAGCAGCGACCCCTGAGGGTCTCCAGCAGATACAGCAGTGCATCTTCCCCAGAGCAGCACAAGTTCAGGCACTGGAGTGCTTTCTGCTCATCTCTTTTAACCAGCCTGACACATAGATAAGAGACCCTGTAGGACTTCCAGCACAGAAGAGCAGCCTCCAAAAAACAACATCCCCACCCCACAAAGCTGGACCAGTTCAGCAGGACACACTAAGAACCAGTCTCTTCTTCACACCACTGGTGGAAAAGATCAGGAGGAGTCATGGAGAGGACACTCATGAAGAAGAAAAGGCTTAAGAGCTTCCTAGAAACGTGGGATCTTAGAGGGGCCAAGAGAGTTTTTGGGCAAAGCCCCAGCTGGGAAACCAAGTTGGGTGATCTTAGGGATAGCTTAGGATGGGATTGGTTGGGCTTGGTCTTCAAAGGTCCTTTCCAACCTCGTGTTTCCTTTATAACCAGGTGGAGGAGACCGAACTTCATTGAATCAGGACAAGGAGAGGAGCATTTTGGCCTGAGCTGGAGGCAGCAGAAAAAGAGAGCCAAGGGGCTGGCAGCACAGAGCCACCCCTCAGGATGAGGAGTGACCTTCAAGAAAAAAAGAGACTTCATTCCATTCCACAAGAGGATAAATAAGTTTCCCAAGTGAAGCAAGGCTGAAGGAGGGGTGTGGGGAGCTCAGGAAGCCTGGCAAGTTCTTGGTGGAACATTTGAAGACCAGAGGTGCCAGGAAAAATGGGGAGACAAGCAGATGACCTCAGCTTGTGCAAACACACAGATGGGCCCAGGGTGCTGCATGCCTGGGAGGTGAGACAGCAGGTGGAGGCCACCACCTTTGTTTTGCTTTAAGAAAGTAACAACCCAAGCAAGGTGGTTTGGGTTTGTTAATGCTTCTTTGGGGGGGAAAAAAAGAATGTCAAGTTATCAGAGAGTTACAGAGCTGGAAGGGTGGGGAGCTGCAGCACCCCAGGAGCTGCAGCATGGCCTGAGTGGCAGCACCCCACAAGCTACAGCCCCCTGTGAGCCACAGCACCCCAGGACCTGCAGCACCCCAGGAGCTGCAGCACCCCAGGAGCTGCAGCATGGCCTGAGTGGCAGCACCCCACAAGCTACAGCCCCCTGTGAGCCACAGCACCCCAGGAGCTGCAGCATCCCAGGAGCTTCAGCACCCCAGGGCCTGCAGCACCCCAGGGCCTGCAGCACCCCAGGGCCTGCAGCACCCCAGGAGCTGCAGCATGGCCTGAGTGGCAGCACCCCACAAGCTACAGCCCCTGTGAGCCACAGCACCCCAGAAGCTTCAGCACCCCAGGGCCTGCAGCATGGCCTGAGTGGCAGCATCCTATAAGCCACAGCCCCCTGTGAGCCAGAGCACCCCAGGAGCTTCAGCACCCCAGGAGCTGCAGCACCCCACAAGCCACAGCACCCCAGGACCTGCAGCACCCCAGGAGCTGCAGCACCCCAGGAGCTGCAGCATGGCCTGAGTGGCAGCACCCCACAAGCTACAGCCCCCTGTGAGCCAGAGCACCCCAGGAGCTGCAGCACCCCATGAGCTTCAGCACCCCACAAGCCACAGCACCCCAGGAGCTGCAGCACCCCAGGAGCTGCAGCCCCCCAGGAGCTGCAGCATCAAGATTAGAAAAAAAAATCAAGATTAAAAATCAGGATCATTAAAATTAACAGGAAAAAATCAAGAGTAGGAAAATCAAAGAGTAGGAAAATCAAAGAGTAGGAAAATCAAAGAGTAGGAAAATCAGAGTAGGAAAATCAGAGTAGGAAAATCAGAGTAGAAAAATCAGAGTAGAAAAATCAGAGTAGAAAAATCAGAGTAGAAAAATCAGAGTAGAAAAATCAGAGTAGAAAAATCAGAGTAGAAAAATCAGAGTAGAAAAATCAGAGTAGAAAAATCAGAGTAGAAATAGAGATAAAAATAATATAGAAAATCAAGAGTAGAAAAATCAAGAGTAGAAAAATCAAGAGAGAAAAATCAAGAGAGAAAAATCAAGAGAGAAAAATCAAGAGAGAAAAATCAAGAGAGAAAAATCAAGAGAGAAAAATCAAGAGAGAAAAATCAAGAGAGAAAAATCAAGAGTAGAAATAGAGATAAAAATAATATAGAAAATCAAAGAGGAGAAAAATCAAAGAGGAGAAAAATCAAAGAGGAGAAAAATCAAAGAGGAGAAAAATCAAAGAGGAGAAAAATCAAAGAGGAGAAAAATCAAAGAGGAGAAAAATCAAAGAGGAGAAAAATCAAAGAGGAGAAAAATCAAAGAGGAGAAAAATCAAAGAGGAGAAAAATCAAAGAGGAGAAAAATCAAAGAGGAGAAAAATCAAGATGAGAAAAAAAGATAAAAATAATATAGAAAATCAAGAGGAGAAAAATCAAGATTCAAAATTGACATAAAATTCAAGCTCATCAAAACCAAGATTGGAAACCCCCACTACTTTAAAATCAAGATAAACATCAACATTAGTAATAATCAATATTAAAAGATTTTTTAAAATCAAGATTAAAAAAAATCCAGACTCAGGAATCAAGATTAGAAAGAATCAAGAGTAAAAATCGAGATTCAAATCAAGATGAAAACATTTTAAAATCAAGAGAAAAAGGAAGGTGGAAAAATCAAGATTAAAAAAATCAAGATTAAAAAAATCATGATTGTTTAAAAATCAAGATCAAAATCAGGATTATTAAAATCAGCTCTAAGAATTAAGACAGAAATCAAGATAAAGATCAAGATTAGAAAAATCAATGTTAAAATTGATATGAAAAAAATCAAGGTCATCAAAATCAAGATTGGAAAAAACCCCATTATTTTACAATCAAGAGAAAAATCAACATTAGTAATAATCAATATTAAAAGGACTTCTAAAATCAATATTAAAATATCTATAATAAAACCTCTTATTAAAATCCATATTAAACCCATATTACAAACCCCCTATCAAACCCCCTATTAAAACCCCATATCAAACCCCATATCAAACCCCCCATCAAAGCCCCATATCAAAGCCCCACATCAAAGCCCATATCAAAGCCTCATATCAAAGCCCCATATCAAACCCCATATCAAAGCCCCATATCAAACCCCATATCAAAGCCTCATATCAAAGCCCCATATCAAACCCATATTAAAACCCCCATATCAAACCCCCTATCAAAAACCCCATATCAAACCCCATATCAAAAACCCTATCAAACCCCCATATCAAAGCCCATATCAAGCCCCATATCAAGCCCCATATCAAACCCCCATATCAAGCCCCATATCAAGACCCATATCAAGACCCATATCAAACCCCATATCAAACCCCCATATCAAAACCCCTATCAAAACCCCCTATCAAAACCCCATATCAAACCCCACATCAAACCCCACATCAAACCCCACATCAAAAACCCCATATCAAACCCATATTAAAAACCCCATATCAAACCCCTTATCAAACCCCCTATCAAACCCCCTATCAAACCCCCATATTAAACCCCCATATTAAAACCCCCTATCAAACCCCATATCAAACACCCCATATCAAACACCCCATATCAAACCCCATATTAAAAACCCCATATCAAAGCCCACATCAAACCCCATATTAAAACCCCATATCAAACCCCATATCAAACCCCCATCAAACCCCCATCAAACCCCCTATCAAACCCCCTATCAAACCCCCTATCAAACCCCATATCAGACCCCCATATCAAACCCCATATCAAAACCCCATATCAAACACCCCATATCAAAGCCCCATATCAAAGCCCCATATCAAAGCCCCATATCAAAGCCCCATATCAAAGCCCCATATCAAAGCCCCATATCAAAGCCCCTATCAAGCCCCCTATCAAGCCCCCTATCAAGCCCCCTATCAAGCCCCCTATCAGGCCCCCATATCAAACCCCATATCAAACCCCCTATCAAACCCCCTATCAAACCCCCTATCAAACCCCCTATCAAACCCCCTATCAAAACCCCATATCAAACCCCATATCAAACCCCATATTAAAAACCAATATTATAAAGAATCAAGATTAAAACCAGAGATTTAAACCAAGACTGAAAACCTGAAACCTCAGGATGAAAAGCAAGGTGAAAAAATAAAGATTAAAGAAAAAAAAAAAGAAGATGATAAAGAAATCCAGATAAAAATCCAGATAAAAATCAGGATACAGAAAATCCAGATTAGTGACAAAATCCAGGTTATAAAAGCCAAGATGAACCCAAGGTTGCAGAAGCCTCATTAAAAGATCAAGGCACAAACCAAGGGTGTTGAAACCTCAGAGATTCTAAAAATCAAGATTAAAAAACCAAGAAAAGAAAAAAAATCTAGATTAAAAAAACTCAAGATAGAAAAATGAATCAACTCAAGATAAAAACCCCAACCTGAGAGGATCAAGGTGCAGCCCAGGGAGAAAACAGGGGGGGGAACCCCCCAAGAATGGGTTTGAAACCCAATCAGTTCCTAAATCTTACTGAGGGGGGAGGTGGGGAGAGCCCTGGCAGCGCTGGGGGACCAAGGAAGCCACCAGCAGCCTGGGGGGATGAGGAGGAGTGTGGGCAGCAGGGCAGGGGGGTTCTCCTGCCCCTCTGCTCTGCTCTGCCCTGGGGAGGCCTCCTGGGGAGCAGCGTGTGGAGTTCTCCCCTCTGAGGGTGCTGGGTCACTGGCACAGGGTGCCCAGAGAGGTGGGGGAGGCCCCATCCCTGGAGACACCCAGGCTCAGGCTGGATGTGGCTCTGAGCACCCTGCTCTAGTGAAGATGTCCCTGTCACTGCAGGGGGGGACTGGGGGGGCTCTGAAGGGCCCTTCCCACCCAACCCATTCCCATCCCTGGAGACACCCCAGGTCAGGTTGGACAGGGCTCTGAGCACCCTGGTCTGGTTGAAGATGCCCCTGCCCATGGCAGGGGGTTGGACTAGATGGGCTTTAAGGTCCCTTCCCTGGAACAGGGGAGATTTAGGGTGGGTGTGAGGACAAAGCTCTCCCCTCTGAGGGTGCTGGGTCACTGGGACAGGGTGCCCAGAGAGGTGGGGGAGGCCCCATCCCTGGAGACACCCAGGGTCAGGCTGGATGTGGCTCTGAGCACCCTGCTCTAGTGAAGATGTCCCTGTCACTGCAGGGTGGGACTGGGAGGGGGGGCTCTGAAGGGCCCTTCCCACCCAACCCAGCCTGGGATTCTCAGCTCCCCGGGGCAGGAAGGCCAGGGAGCTCCTGGAGAGGGGCCAGCCAAGGGCTGTGGGGATGCTGAGGGCACCAGCACATCTGTGTGTCCCAGAGAGGCTGAGGGACTCGGGGCTGCTCAGCCCGGAGAAGAGAAGCCTGAGGGGGATCTGCTCAGTGCTGAGCAAGCCCTGAGGGGTGGGCTCAGGAGGAGGGCTCAGCCTGTGTTCAGGGGGGCCCAGGGACAGGACAAGGGGCCCCCCTGAACACAGCCTGGAGCAGAGCAAGTTCCCCCTGAGCCTGAGGAGGAGCTTCTGTGCTGGGAGGGGGGCAGAGCCCTGGGCCAGGCTGCCCAGAGAGCTTGGGGAGTCTCCCTCCAGCTCTGGAGCCATCCCAACCCCCTGATCCTGGGCTTGAGGGGACCCTGCTCTGGGGGGGATGGGGGGTGGGTCTGGGGGATCCCCAGAGCTCCCTGCCACCCCTGCTCAGTCTGTGCTCCCAGGCAGCAGGGCAGAGCAGGCAGAGAGTGGAGACACTGGGATGAATCCAGCTTAGAAACTGCTCCACACCTGAACCAAGGAGACAGCCCGAGCTCCAGCCCCACTGTCCTGCTTCCTGGGACACTAAATGAGGGGGTGACACAGGCACCCAGCAGAGCTCCTCCTGCTGGGACAAGCAAGAGAGCTGCAAAGTCTCTTCCCACACACAGGCCAAGATGCCTGCAGCCCAGCTCACCTTGCTGACTGGCCTTGGGAGGAGGTGGGCAGGGAGGGACAGCGGCGTCTTCGGGCTCACAGGGTGCTGAAGAGCCAAGGTCATCAACATCCTGTAAATTAAAACAGATTTAGGGCAAAAAGTCAGACTTCTGGTTAAGTTCTCAGCAGCTACAGAAGGTTCCAAGTGACCTTCACAACGAGCATCCATTGGCATTATCATAGAATCCCAGGATCCCAGCCTGGGCTGGGCTGGGAGGGACCCCAAAGGATCCCAGAGCCCCAACCCCCTGCCACAGGCAGGGCCACCAACCTCCAGGCCTGGAGCTCCACAGGGTTGGAAGAAGCAGCTGGACAGACTCAACAGACACCATTTTTTTATTTATAAAACTTTCTAGGGCTGGGGGACACCCTCCAAGACCCCAAAATATCAGGAAGGGCTTTTTCTGTTCCCAGAAATTCTGGGTTACTGGTGTGTGGAGTCAGAGAATCCCAGCCTGGGCTGGGTTGGGAGGGACCCCAAGGGTCCCAGAGCTCCAACCCCCTGCCACAGGCAGGGCCACCAACCTCCAGGCCTGGAGCTCCACAAGGTTGCCCAGGGCCCCAGCCAACCTGGCCTTCAACACCCCCAGGGATGGGGCACCCACCCCCTCTCTGGGCAGCCCCTGCCAGCCCCTCCCCACTCTCTCTGCACAGAACTTCCCCCCAATGTCTCCTCTGCCCCTTCCCTCCTCCAGCTTCACTCCAGCCCCCTTGTCCTGCCATTATTAAAACAGAAGAAAACACCCAGAAAAGGACACCAAACCCCATCTTTTGCCAGCTTTGCCCTTTCTCCACTGAAAAAAGCAGCTCTTTTTATTTATATACATAAATATCTCCTCATATAAAGGTGTAGAACCCTTTCCCTTCAGCTGCCATGCAGGGAAAAGTTCCCCTCTAAGAGCACCCTAAGAATATCAGGGTCAGTAAGAGCTTCCTGGAGGTTCAGCCACAGTTTGATGTCTCCATCAAACAGGAACTGGTTGATGAGTTGACAGGAGCTGGGACAAGGGGCACTGGGCTCAAGCTGGGCCAGGGCAGGCTCAGCTCAGCTGGGAGGGCCAAGTTCTTCCCTGGCAGAGCTGTGGGGCTGTGGCCCAGGCTGCCCAGGGAGGGGGCTGAGTCCCCAGCCCTGGGGGTGTTGAACAGAGGGGAGATGAGGTGCTGAGAGCTCTGGGGCAGCACAGGGGTGGTTGGACTCCAGGAGCTCAAAGGGCTTCTCTAATTTTGGGATTCTGTGAATAAACCTGGGAGTTTTCTGAGGCAAAATCCAGTGGGAAATGTAAAATAAACACCCTGTGCCTGAATAAGGGAGTGTGTGTGACATCCACCTTGCTGACTGAGCTGTGTGTGTGTCACCCAAACACACCTCCACGGGTCCTGGTGACGCTGGTACTTACCCCATCCCTTTTGTCACCCTCAGCTGCAGGCTTGGCATCACCAACAAGCCCAGAGGAGCTTCCACTTCTCCTGGGAATTGCTTTTCCTCCATGTGCTGGATCTCCCTCTTGGTTGACACAGCTCATGGAGTCCTCCCTCTTCTTGTCCTCCACCTTGTGAGGTGCAGGACCCCTTGGCAATATCCCACCCTCCTTGAGAACTTTGCTGGGATCAAAGGAATCAGACTCTGGGGCTGTGGTGGGGTTGGTCTGGTTGGTTTTTTGGGGAGATTTGGGGAGATCCTGGGGAGATTTAGTGTCTCCAACTGGTTTCTTTGAGTGGGATTTCTTCTTGGCAGAGAAGAACGCTGCTCCCAGCTGGAGCTTCAGGGCTGGTTTCACTGTCATGCTCAGGACACGGAAAGGTGAGTCCATCTTCTTTTTAATCAGGCAGTTCACATTCTCCTTCCCCAGGCTGGGTTTGCCTGCTGGCACCTCTCCCTTTGCCTTCTTCAGCTTTTTTGGGGCAGCTCTGGCATGTTTGGAGCTGGGTGTAGGCTTGGTTGGCTTGGAGGTTGTGTTTCTGAAGGTGACATTCATCTTCTCAGTCCTGCTGGCAGCTGGGATGTTCTCATCCCTGTTCCTCTCAGCCAAAGAGCAGCTCTCCTTCAGCTGCTTCCTCTCAAGAGGGGTGAGGTAGTGCTTCTCCTTGCCATAAAAAGCCCCAGCAGGCACAAGGAGCTTGTAGGAAGAAGCTGGCTTGGGGGAGGATTCCATCTGTGGTGCTGTGGGAACACTGGCTGCTTGGAAGGGGGAAATCTCCAGCCTCCTGGAGAGCGTGGGCTTCACCAGGGCACCTGCACTTCCCTTCATCTCACCCCTGCAGCTGGATGAGCCCTTCACTGGAGAGGCAGAGGGGGAGCTCCTCAGCTTCTGGAGGGGAGATGGGGCAAAAGCCACCACCAGCTTCTTCACAGGGGTCTCAAAGGCTGAGGGGGAGCTGGAAAAAAAAATAACACAGAGCAAGAGAGCTCATTAACCACCAAAAAGGCCTTTTAATTATTGCTTGGCTTGAGGGACACTTCATTGCCAGCAATGCCACCCCCTGAGGAACACAACCTGTGCCACAGGGATGCCAGGAGGCCCAGGACTCTCTCACCCTTCTCCACATCTTTATGTTTTGAAGAGACAAGTCTGTTTTCTTGCCTCAAGTTGTGAAAGCACCTGGGAACCAGAGTCAGATCCAGGACAGAGCTGGCAGGATTAGATCAGGATTACATCAGGATTAGATCAGGATTACATCAGGATTACATCAGGATTACATCAGGATTACATCAGGATTACATCAGGATTACATCAGGATTACATCAGGATTACATCAGGATCAGATCAGATCAGGATTAGATCAGATCAGGATTAGATCAGATCAGGATTAGATCAGATCAGGATTAGATCAGATCAGGATTAGATCAGGATCAGATCAGGATTAGATCAGATCAGGATTACATCAGATCAGGATTAGATCAGATCAGGATTAGATCAGGATCACATCAGATCAGGATTAGATCAGGATCAGATCAGGATTAGATCAGGATTAGATCAGATCAAGATTAGATCAGATCAGGATCAGATCAGATCAGGATTACATCAGGATTACATCAGATCAGGATTAGATCAGGATAACATCAAATCAGGATTAGATCAGGATTAGATCAGGATCAGATCAGATCAGGATTAGATCAGATCAGGATTAGATCAGGATTAGATCAGATTAGGATTAGATCAGGATCAGATCAGATCAGGATCAGATCAGGATTAGATCAGATCAAGATTAGATCAGATCAGGATTAGATCAGATCAGGATCAGATCAGGATTAGATCAGGATTAGATCAGATCAGGATCAGATCAGGATTAGATCAGATCAAGATTAGATCAGATCAGGATTAGATCAGATCAGGATTAGATCAGATCAGGATCAGATCAGGATTAGATCAGGATCAGATCAGGATTAGATCAGGATCAGATCAGATCAGGATTAGATCAGATCAGGATTAGATCAGATCAGGATTAGATCAGATCAGATCAGGATTAGATCAGATCAGATCAGGATTAGATCAGATCAGGATCAGATCAGATCAGGATCAGATCAGATCAGGATCAGATCAGGATTACATCAGGATCAGATCAGGATCAGATCAGGATTAGATCAGATCAGGATCAGATCAGGATCAGATCAGATCAGGATCAGATCAGGATTAGATCAGATCAGGATCAGATCAGGATTAGATCAGATCAGGATCAGATAAGATCAGGATTAGATCAGGATCAGATCAGGATTAGATCAGATCAGGATCAGATCAGGATTAGATCAGATCAGGATCAGATCAGGATTAGAGCTGTTCAGGCTCAGTGAAGGGGATAAAGAAGCCCAACCAACCAGGTTGGGTTGGTTTCCAAGCAACTGTGTCAGCTCTGAGTGGTGCCTCTGAAGAAGCCTGTGGGTCCCTCCCACCCTCCTGGGAGATGGACAAAGCTGGGGGTGTCTGGCACCAGTTTGCACCAGTTTCAGTGGTGAGGTTGGGTGCAGTGGGGGATGGGGGGTCGTGCAGAGGGATTTGGGGAGGATGGAGGAGTGCAAGGGAACCTCAGGAGATTCAACAAAGCCAGAAGCAGGGTCCTGTCCCTGCACTGGGACAACCCCTTGTCATCAGCACAGGGCAGGAGAGGATGTGGGAAGAGAGGGGGGAGGGGGGGGGGCAGGGGCTGCCCAGAGAGGGGGTGGGTGCCCCGTCCCTGGGGGTGTTGAAGGCCAGGTTGGCTGGGGCCCTGGGCAACCTTGTGGAGCTCCAGGCCTGGAGGTTGGTGGCCCTGCCTGTGGCAGGGGGTTGGAGCTCTGGGATCCTTGGGGTCCCTTCCAACCCCCAGGCCAGGTTGGGATTCTGGGGTTCTATGTGCTGGAGAGCAGCCCTGAGGGTGCTGGGTGCAGCTCTGGAGCCCTCAGCACAAGGAGCTCATGGAGCTGCTGGAGAGGGGCCAGAGGAGGCCCCAAAAATGATCCCAGGGCTGGAGCAGCTCTGCTGGGAAGCCAGGCTGGGAGAGCTGGGCTGGGGCAGCCTGGAGAAGAGAAGCTCCAGGAGATCTCCCAGCACCTCCCAGTCCCTGAAGGGGCCACAGGGAAGCTGGGGAGGGACATTTTACCAGGACCAGGAGTGACAGGAGGAGGGGGATGGGGTTAGATTGGAAGGGGGGAGATTCAGATTGGAGCTCAGGAAGGAATTCTGCCCTCTGAGGGTGGGGAGGCCCTGGCACAGGGTGCCCAGGGAGGGGGTGGGTGCCCAAGGGGGGGTTGGACCTGAAAGGTGCCTGTAGGAAGCTGGGGAAGAGCTGGTCCCCAGGGCATGGAGTGATGGGAGGAGGGGGGATGGGTTAAACTGGAACAGGGGAGATTTAGGGGGGGTGTGAGGACAAAGCTCTCCCCTCTGAGGGTGCTGGGTCACTGGCACAGGGTGCCCAGAGAGGTGGGGGAGGCCCCATCCCTGGAGACACCCAGGCTCAGGCTGGATGGGGCTCTGAGCACCCTGCTCTAGTGAAGATGTCCCTGTCACTGCAGGGTGGGACTGGGGGGGGCTCTGAAGGGCCCTTCCCACCCAACCCAGCCTGGGATTCTCAAATGAACCCACTGAACCTCTCTGGCAGCTATTTGGGAACCTGACACCTCATAAAAAACCCCCCTTCCCATGAGGAGACACTCCCAACAAGAGGCCATTTCTTTGAAGGCCCTTCCTGGGTGTACCAGCTTTGGCTCTGAACCACAGGGAGATGTTTCCTCAGCTGTATTTACCCTTTCACCTCAGGAATTTGCCCTTCTCATTCACAAATCAAACTTCACTCATGGTTTCTTCCCCCCATCCCTGAAATATTTTGCTGGGGGAAGGACAGGAGAAGCTTGAGGAAAAAAAAAAAGCCACTCAGCTGGGAGAGTTGCAAAAGAAGGAGGAACAAGTTATTTTTGGGGGGGTTTAAAGGTCAGCTCTGGGCTCAAGGCTTCTCTTCCAGATTTGGGGAGGGAAATCAGAGTAAATGTTTCATTTTTTTTTAGGCTCACAGGACACAAGTTCTACTTCTGACACTAGAAGGCAGTTCAGATACCATGCACAGACCTCAGGATTGCTGCTCTGCCCAGCAAAGTCTGTTCCAAGTGGGGAAAAAACCCCCATGGAAGGAAACACAAAGATCAGGGGGAGGGGGTTTTGTTTCTAAAGCTCCAAAACAATCCAGCTTGTGGGTTCCTGTGGGGTTTGTGACTCACTCAGGGTTAGGTCTGGGTGGATGTAACACACCACGAGGCTCAGTGCTGGGTTGTGGTTTTCCTCACCTCCTCCTCTGTGCTTTGCTCCAGGTGGAAGATCCTGCCTAGCTTTGGTTGCCAGAGACATCAGATTAAATCTCCTGAGAGGGTCCCCAGCACAGTAAATAAACAGAAACTCAGAGTCCCCAGGCTGGAGAAGCCCTTCCAGCTCCTGGAGTCCAACCATCCCTGTGCTGTGCTGCCCCAGAGCTCTCAGCACCTCATCTCCCCTCTGTTCAACACCCCCAGGGCTGGGGACTCAGCGCCCTCCCTGGGCAGCCTGGGCCACAGCCCCACAGCTCTGCCAGGGAAGAACTTGGCCCTCCCAGCTGAGCTGAGCCTGCCCTGGCCCAGCTTGAGCCCAGTGCCCCTTGTCCCAGCTCCTGGCCCCTGGCTGAAGAGACCAGCGCCCACCTCTCTGCACCCTCCTGGCAGGGCAGGGCAGGGGGGGAGAAGGGCTCCCCTCAGCCTCCTCTGCTCCAGCCTCAACACCCCCAGCTCCCTCAGCTGCTCCTCAGAGGATTTGCCCTCCAGCCCCTTCCCCAGCCTGGTTGCCCTTCTCTGCACTCGCTCCAGCACCTCACAGGTGCCTTTGCAGAGAGTCTGGACCCTTCTAGAAGCGCCCAAGGCCCTTGTAGGGCACCCAAGGCCCCTTATAGGGCACCCAAGACCACTGAGAGTCACTCAAGGCCCCTTGAGTGGCACCCAAGACCCTTTGTAGAGCAACCAAGACCCCTCATAGGGCACCTAGGACCCTCTTTAGGGCACCAAGACCCCTTGAGTGGCACCCAAGGCCCTTTGTGGAGCAACCAAGACCCCTTATAGGGCACCCAGGACCCTCTCTAGGGCACCCAAGACCCCTTGATGAGCACCCAAGGCCCTTTGTGCAGCACCTCCATGTCCTTGTGATGCTGAGGAGCCCAGAACTGGGGAATGGATTAAAGGGGGCTGGAGTGAAGCTGGAGGAGGGAAGGGGCAGAGGAGACATTGGGGGGAAGTTCTGTGCAGAGAGAGTGGGGAGGGGCTGGCAGGGGCTGCCCAGAGAGGGGGTGGGTGCCCCGTCCCTGGGGGTGTTGAAGGCCAGGTTGGCTGGGGCCCTGGGCAACCTTGTGGAGCTCCAGGCCTGGAGGTTGGTGGCCCTGCCTGTGGCAGGGGGTTGGAGCTCTGGGACCCTTGGGGTCCCTTCCCAGCCCAGACCAGGCTGGAATTCTGGGATTCTATAACTGGCCCCAGCACTGGAGCTGCAGCCTCCCCAGTGCCCAGCCCAGGGGCACAATCCCTGCCCTGGCCCTGTGGCCACGCTGGCTCTGACACAAGCCAGGATGCCCTTGGCCTTCCTGGCCCCCCGGGCACACTGCTGGCTCCTGGGCAGTCCCAGGCCCCCAACACCCCCAGCTCCTTCTCCCCAGCAGCTCTCCAGCCGCTCTGCCCCCAGCCTGGAGCGCTGCTGGGGGTCGGGGTGTCCCATGGGCAGGACTCTGCTTGAACCTCATCCCATCTGTCTGGTGTGTTCACAGACTCTTAAGTCACCAGATAATAAACATGAGGTGATGCTCCCTGTGCCTTGGAACCCTCTGAGCCTCTCCTGCCCTTCACACACACACAGCTCTGGCAGGGGGGGACGTACCCATCGCTGTGGGGGGAGCTGCGGCTCCTCTTCTTTGGGGTAACAGCTGCCATGACTCCAACCCCAGCACCTACAAGAAAAGGGGATTAAAAGCTTCTGTTTAAAAAAAAAAGCAACAATTAAACTGCAGGGAGGAAGGGAGAGAAGGTGGGGGGCTGGGAAGAAAACATGGGATGGGAGCAGCTCAGGCATAGCAAGGGTTGGAGTGAGGTAGGGCTGAGTTTTAGTTCAGTGAGAGACATAAAATGAGCGTGCACAGAGGGGACCTTCCAGGCCTGTTCTGTCACCATGGACACACACAGCCCAGAGTCCCCAGGCTGGAAAAGCCCTTCCAGCTCCTGGAGTCCAACCACCCCTGTGCTGTGCTGCCCCAGAGCTCTCAGCACCTCATCTCCCCTCTGTTCAACACCCCCAGGGCTGGGGACTCAGCCCCCTCCCTGGGCAGCCTGGGCCACAGCCCCACAGCTCTGCCAGGGAAGAACTTGGCCCTCCCAGCTGAGCTGAGCCTGCCCTGGCCCAGCTTGAGCCCAGTGCCCCTTGTCCCAGCTCCTGGCCCCTGGCTGCAGAGACCAGCGCCCACCTCTCTGCACCCTCCTGGCAGGGCAGGGCAGGGGGGGAGAAGGGCTCCCCTCAGCCTCCTCTGCTCCAGCCTCAACACCCCCAGCTCCCTCAGCTGCTCCTCAGAGGATTTGCCCTCCAGCCCCTTCCCCAGCCTGGTTGCCCTTCTCTGCACTCGCTCCAGCACCTCACAGGTGCCTTTGCAGAGAGTCTGGACCCTTCTAGAAGCGCCCAGGGCCCTTGGAGAGCACCCAACACCCCTGATAGGGCACCCAAGACCACTTAGAGTCACCCAGGACCCCTTGAGTGGCATCCAAGACCCTTTGTGGAGCAACCAAGACCCCTTATAGGGCACCCAGGACCCTCTCTAGGGCACCCAGGACCCCTTGATGGGCACCCAAGGCCCTTTGTGGAGCAACCAAGACCCCTTATAGGGCACCCAGGACCCTCTCTAGGGAACCCAGGACCCCTTGATGGGCACCCAAGGCCCTTTGTGCAGCACCTCCATGTCCTTGTGATGCTGAGGAGCCCAGAACTGGCCCCAGCCCTGGAGCTGCAGCCTCCCCAAATTCCTTCTCCAAAGCAGAGCCAGGTAACTCAGCCCCATGCTTTACTTCCCACCCCTCTCTCTTAAGTTCCTCTATCCAAGCTCAGTCCAAACCTCACTCACGTGGTTCTAGAACCTTCCTCACTCCTGCCTCTATTCACAGAGAGTTGATTCCCACACAGATTCCAGCCTGGCATTAAACCTCCCAGCCAGGATAAGTCTTTACTCACCACACTGAGGAGTTTCTCTCCCACCTCCTGTCCTGCCAAATCCCACAAAGCACAAGTTTTACCTCCAGAGCCACCTCAGCCAGCTTGTTTGTTCCACCTCTTCCACCCTGGGATGACTGTGGCACAACCCTCACTCTCCTGGTATGTGGTGTTTCACAACTGAAACCCCAGAAGAAACAAACACCCTGTAACCAAGAGGACCAGTAACACTCATCAACACCTCAAGCACCCCCCAAAAACAAGAAGGTATTTATTGATCTGCCAGCTGGGAGAAGCCCAAGGCCCTGGGGTCCTACTGGGAAGCAGCTGGGGGACTGGGAAGGAAGGAGCCTCATGCTGCATCCTCCAGCATCAGGGGGAAGATCTGTGCAGAGAGAGTGGGGAGGGGCTGGCAGGGGCTGCCCAGAGAGGGGGTGGGTGCCCCGTCCCTGGGGGTGTTGAAGGCCAGGTTGGCTGGGGCCCTGGGCAACCTTGTGGAGCTCCAGGCCTGGAGGTTGGTGGCCCTGCCTGTGGCAGGGGGTTGGAGCTCTGGGACCCTTGGGGTCCCTCCCAACCCAGCCCAGGCTGGGATTCTCTGACTCCACACACCAGGAACCCAGAATTTCTGGGAGCAGAAAAAGCCCTTCCTGATATTTTGGGGTCTTGGAGGGTGTCCCCCAGCCCTAAAAAGTTTTATAACTGAAAAGCTGGTGTCTGTTGAATCTGTCCAGCTGCTTCTTCCAACCTTGTGGAGCTCCAGGCCTGGAGGTTGGTGGCCCTGCCTGTGGCAGGGGGTTGGAGCTCTGGGATCCTTGGGGTCCCTCCCAGCCCAGCCCAGGCTGGGATCCTGTGATCCTAGGAACCCTCTCCTGATCCCTGGAGCTGTCTGGCACAGCTCTTGCTGGGCACTCCTCACTCCTTTCCTCAGCTCTCCCAGTAGCCCAAGGCCCTGGGGTCCTACTGGGAAGCAGCTGGGGGACTGGGAAGGAAGGAGCCTCATGCTGCATCCTCCTCCTTCCATCCCACTGAGTGGCAAGGGATGCTCTGCTGTGGTGTTCTGACCCTGACAGGGGTCTGCCCCATCCCAGGTCAGTACTGGGGGTGGGTGGTCTCCCAGGGGCTCTCACACATCCCCAACTTGATGGGCTGGAGAGCAGCCCTGAGGGGAAGGACCTGGGGGGACTCGTGGGGGAGGAGCTGGACTTGAGGCACCAACGTGCATCTGCAGCCCCAGCAGCGTGGGCAGCAGGTGGAGAGAGGGGATTCTGCCCCCCTGCTCTGCTCTGGGGACACCCCACCTGGGGTGCTGGGTGCAGCTCTGGGGTCCCCAGCACAAGGAGCTCATGGAGCTGTTGGAGAGGGGCCAGAGGAGGCCCCAAAAATGATCCCAGGGCTGGAGCAGCTCTGCTGGGAAGCCAGGCTGGGAGAGCTGGGCTGGGGCAGCCTGGAGAAGAGAAGCTCCAGGAGATCTCCCAGCACCTCCCAGTCCCTGAAGGGGCCACAGGGAAGCTGGGGAGGGACATTTTAGCAGGACCAGGAGTGACAGGAGGAGGGGGATGGGGTTAGATTGGAAGGGGGGAGATTCAGATTGGCTCTCAGGAAGGAATTCTGCCCTCTGAGGGTGGGGAGGCCCTGGCACAGGGTGCCCAGGGAGGGGGTGGGTGCCCAAGGGGGGGTTGGACCTGAACGGTGCCTGTAGGAAGCTGGGAAGGAAGAACTGTTCCCAGGGCATGGAGTGATGGGAGGAGGGGGGATGGGGTAAACTGGAACAGGGGAGATTTAGGGTGGGTGTGAGGACAAAGCTCTCCCCTCTGAGGGTGCTGGGTCACTGGGACAGGGTGCCCAGAGAGGTGGGGGAGGCCCCATCCCTGGAGACACCCAGGCTCAGGCTGGATGTGGCTCTGAGCACCCTGCTCTAGTGAAGATGTCCCTGTCACTGCAGGGGGGGACTGGGGGGGCTCTGAAGGGCCCTTCCCACCTATAGAACGTGTAATTCCAGCTGGGAGCACCAAGCAGTGGCTGGAGGCAGAGGCAGGGAGCTGTACAGCAGGGGAGCCTCCAGAGGAGGCAGGCCATGCCTCAGAAGCACAGGGCAGCCCTGAGGTGCCTCAAGGTACCTGGGAAATTAAGCTGTGAGGTGCAGGGGCCAGGACACAGACACAGGGGCTGGTGGGAGAGTCAAGGTGCCTGTGTGGAAGGTGAAGCCTTGGAGGAACCTGCCCCTCCACTGCCAGCCCAGCCACCCCCACAGCCCTTCCCAGGAGGCTCCCGCCAGCCCCTCGCCTCACTGGAGCATCAGGGCACCCCACACCCTACACAGGGACACCAGCCCCTCAGCACAGCACCCCACACCCTACACAGGGACACCAGCCCCTCAGCACAGCACCCCTCAGCCCTCAGGGACACCAGCCCCTCAGCACAGCACCCCTCAGCCCCCAGGGACACCAGCCCCTCAGCACAGCACCCCTCAGCCCCCAGGGACACCAGCCCCTCAGCACAGCAGCCCTCAGCCCCCAGGGACACCAGCCCCTGCCCTCAGCACCTCAGAGAGACACCTGCCCCTCACACCCCCCAGGGACACCAGCCCCTGCCTTTAGCACCTCAGAGGGACACCAGGCCCTTCCCACAGCACCTCAGAGGGACACCAGGCCCTTCACCCCAGTGCCTCACGCTCCCCAGGGACAGCAGCCCCTCACCCCAGTGCCTCAGAGGGACACCAGCCCCTCTCCCCAGTGCCTCACAGGGGCACCAGCCCCTCTCCCCAGTGCCTCACAGGGGCACCAGCCCCTCTCCCCAGTGCCTCACAGGGGCACCAGTCCTTCACCCCAGTGCATCACACCCCCCAGGGACACCAGCCCTTCCCTCAGCACCTCAGAGAGACACCTGCTCAATTCCCCAGCGCCTCACACCCCCCAGGGACACCAGCCCCTCACCCCAGCACCTCAGAGGGGCTCCTGCCCTTCACCCCAGCACCTCAGAGGGACACCAGCCCTTCACCCCAGCGCCTCACACCCCCCAGGGACACCAGCCCCTTCCCTCAGCACCTCAGAGAGACATCTGCCCAATTCCCCAGCGCCTCACACCCCCCAGGGACACCAGCCCTTCACCCCAGTGCCTCAGAGAGACACCTGCCCCTCACCCCAGTGCCTCACACACACCAAGGGACACCAGGCCCATCCCTCAGCACCTCAGAGGGGCACCAGCCCCTCAGCCCAGTGCCTCAGAGACACCTGCCCCTCATCCCAGCGCCTCACACCCCCCAGGGACACCAGGCCCTTCCCACAGCACCTCAGAGGGGCACCAGCCCCTCTCCCCAGTGCCTCAGAGGGACACCAGCCCTTCACCCCAGTGCATCACACCCCCCAGGGACACCAGCCCCTTCCCTCAGCACCTCAGAGAGACACCAGCCCCTTCATCCCAGCACCTCAGAGGGACACCTGCCCCTCATCCCAGCGCCCCACACCCCCAGGGACACCAGCCCCTTCCCTCAGCACCTCAGAGGGGCACCTGCCCCTCACCCCAGCGCCTCAGAGGGGCACCTGCCCCTCACCCCAGCGCCTCAGAGGGGCACCTGCCCCTCACCCCAGCGCCTCACACCCCCCATGGACACAAGCCCTTCACCCCAGCGCCTCAGAGGGACACCAGCCCTTCACCCCAGCACCTCAGAGGGACACCAGCCCTTCACCCCAGCACCTCAGAGGGACACCAGCCCCTCTCCCCAGTGCCTTGCATCCCCCATGGACACCAGCCCTTCACCCCAGTGCCTCAGAGGGACACCAGTCCTTCACCCCAGTGCCTCAGAGGGACACCAGCCCTTCACCCCAGTGCCTTGCATCCCCCATGGACACCAGTCCTTCACCCCAGTGCCTCAGAGGGACACCAGCCCTTCACCCCAGTGCCTCGCACCCCCCATGGACACCAGCCCCTTCCCTCAGCCGCTCACACCCCCCAGGCACACCAGCCCCTTCCCTCAGCGCCTCAGAGCGGCCCCACTTCCCTCAAGCCCCTTCCCCACAGCTGCCCAGCCCCAGGGCCCGCTCCTACGCTGCCTGCACCGCAGGGTGCCCGGTGCCGCTCAGCTCCACGGCTTCCCCCGAGCTCAGGGCCCCGCAGGCCCCACTCAGGCCCCAACCAGGCCTCAGGCCCCAACCAGGCCTCAGGCCCAGCGACCCCCCCCCCCCCCCCCTCCCTCCCTCCCTCCCTCCCTCCCGCCGCCTCAGCCCCCACCGGCACCTCGAGACCGCACAAGGCCCCCCGCCCGCACTCCCGCTACCCCCTAACGCGAGCCCCACGCCCCGCCGTGACGCCGAGCCCGGCCCCGCACAGCCCCGGGCCCAGCCCGGCCGCGCCGCCTCACCCCAGCGCCGCCTCCGCCACCGACGCTCCCGCGCCTCCGAACCCGCGCGCTCTCTCCCGCCCGCCGGCGCTCCGCTTGCTATTGGCCGAACGCTGAGCCGCTCACATTCACTTCACTCCGATTGGCCGAGAGGATGCGCGCCGCTTTGCGCCCGCCCTGCACGTTTTCTAAGCCAATCGGAAGGCAGGGCTCGCCGCACACCCGCCCCGCTCCTCCAAGAGACTACAATTCCCAGCGTGCCTTGCGAGGACCGGGCCGCCTCTGGGCCGCGGGGTACCGCGGGGGCTGATGGGAGCTGTAGTCCCTACGCGATGCGGGCTGGGAGGTAAGAGCTCGTGGCTGGGAAGCGTTCCCGTTGCCCGGGGGCTACGCAGTCCGAGTGACACCCTTCTTCTCCATACCTCCGCCCGCTGCTTTGCCTGCCGCCCCCCCGGGGCCTCGGGAAACCTCCGGAGCCCCACGAGGAGGCCGCTGCGGTCTCAGGGGCGACAATGAGGGTAGCTCAAGGTAACGACAGCTCTCCCTGAGTTGCTGCGGGGCGCCCAGCCGCGCTCCGCCCTCCCGCAGCAACCGAACACGGAGAGCGATGCCCTCCCGCGCATGCGTACAAGCGGCCCTCCCGCCCGGCAGTTCTACGCATGCGCGACGCCTGCCAGCACTACAAGGTGAACTCCGCGTTGTAACTTACGCTGAGATCTACGCATGCGCACACCTTCTCCTGGCTTCACCGCCCGGAGAGTGAACGCATGCGTACAAGGTGAGAGGGGGGGAAAATGTCTGTGTTCGCGCCGCAACGCGCATGCGCAGAGGCCTTTCCCGCCTCCCCCCGCTCTCCCCTCACGGGCGCCGCCGGAGCGGGTCAGCGGCAGCGCGCTGGGCCGGGCCGGGCCGGGCCGCCATGGTGTTCTACTTCACCTCCAGCGGTGAGTGGGCGGCGGCAGCACGGGCCGGGGGCGGGCCAGGCCGGGCCGTGATGGGGAGGGGGGGGGGAGGAGCCGGGCAGGGCCCTACCCGGTGCCTGAGTGACCCGGTGCCGCCGCGCCCGCCTGGCCTAGGCCGCCCCCGCCGGCCCCTGCCGCGCCTGGGCCGGGCTGAGCTTCAAGTCAGCTGGAAGTCAGCGGGGCCCTGAGGGCGGAGAGGCAGCGAGCGGGCTGCTGAGGCGGGGCTGCTGTCCCCAGAGCGGGCGGGGCGGGGCTCAGAGCCACATCCAGCCTGAGCTTGGGTGTCTCCAGGGATGGGGCCTCCCCCACCTCTCTGGGCACCCTGTCCCAGTGACCCAGCACCCTCAGAGGGGAGAGCTTTGTCCTCACACCCACCCTAAATCTCCCCTGTTCCAGGGAAGGGACCTTAAAGCCCATCTAGTCCAACCCCCTGCCATGGGCAGGGGCATCTCCAACCAGACCAGGGTGCTCAGAGCCCTGTCCAACCTGACCTGGGGTGTCTCCAGGGATGGGAATGGGTTGGGTGGGAAGGGCCCTTCAGAGCCCCCCCAGTCCCCCCCTGCAGTGACAGGGACATCTTCACTAGAGCAGGGTGCTCAGAGCCCCATCCAGCCTGAGCCTGGGTGTCTCCAGGGATGGGGCCTCCCCCACCTCTCTGGGCACCCTGGGCCAGGGACCCAGCACCCTCAGAGGGGAGAACTCCACACGCTGCTCCCCAGGAGGCCTCCCCAGGGCAGAGCAGAGCAGAGGGGCAGGAGAACCCCCCTGCCCTGCTGCCCACACTCCTCCTCATCCCCCCAGGCTGCTGGTGGCTTCCTTGGTCCCCCAGCGCTGCCAGGGCTCTCCCCACCTCCCCCCTCAGTAAGATTTAGGAACTGATTGGGTTTCAAACCCATTCTTGGGGGGTTCCCCCCCTGTTTTCTCCCTGGGCTGCACCTCGATCCTCTCAGGTTGGGGTTTTTATCTTGATTTGATTCATTTTTCTATCTTGAGTTTTTTAAATCTAGATTTTTTTTCTTTTCTTGGTTTTTTAATCTTGATTTTTAGAATCTCTGAGGTTTCAACACCCTTGGTTTGTGCCTTGATCTTTTAATGTGGCTTCTGCAACCTTGGGTTCATCTTGGCTTTTATAACCTGGATCTTGTCACTAATCTGGATTTTCTGTATCCTGATTTTTATCTGGATTTTTATCTGGATTTCTTTAGCATCTTGGGGGTTTTTTTTTTCTTTAATCTTTATTTTTTCACCTTGCTTTTCATCCTGAGGTTTCAGGTTTTCAGTCTTGGTTGAAATCTCTGGTTTTAATCTTGATTCTTTCTAATATGGATTTTTAATATTGGGGTTTGATATGGGGTTTGATAGGGGGTTTGATATGGGGTGTTAATATGGGGTGTTAATATGGGGTTTGATATGGGGTTTGATATGGGGTTTGATAGGGGGTTTGATAGGGGGTTTGATAGGGGGTTTGATAGGGGGTTTGATATGGGGTTTGATATGGGGTTTGATATGGGGTTTGATATGGGGTTTGATATGGGGTTTGATATGGGGTTTGATAGGGGGTTTGATAGGGGATTTGATATGGGGTTTTGATATGGGGGTCTGATATGGGGGTCTGATATGGGGTTTGATATGGGGTTTGATATGGGGTTTGATATGGGGCTTTAATAGGGGGCTTGATAGGAGGTTTGATATGGGGCTTGATATGGGGTTTGATGTGGGGTTTGATGGGGGTTTGATATGGGGTTTGATATGGGGTTTGATGGGGGTTTGATATGGGGTTTGATACGGGGGTTTGATAGGGGGTTTGATATGGGGTTTGATATGGGGTTTGATATGGGGTTTGATAGGGGGTTTGATAGGGGGGTTTGAATATGGGGTTTGATAGGGGGTTTGATAGGGGGTTTGATATGGGGTTTGATATGGGGGTCTGATAGGGGGTCTGATATGGGGTCTGATATGGGGTTTGATAGGGGGTCTGATATGGGGTTTGATAAGGGGTTTGATATGGGGTTTGATATGGGGTTTGATATGGGGTTTGATAGGGGGTTTGATAAGGGGTTTGATATGGGGTTTGATAGAGGGTTTGACATGGGGTTTGACATGGGGTTTTGATATGGGGTTTGATAGGGGTTTTGATATGGGGTTTGATATGGGGTTTGATAGGGGGTTTGATATGGGGTTTGATAGGGGGTTTGATATGGGGGTTTGATAGGGGGGTTTGATAGGGGGTTTGAATATGGGGTTTGATAGGGGGTTTGATAGGGGGTTTGATAGGGGGTTTGATAGGGGGTTTGATAGGGGGGTTTGATAGGGGGGTTTGATAGGGGGTTTGAATATGGGGTTTGATAGGGGGTTTGATAGGGGGTTTGATAGGGGGTTTGATAGGGGGTTTGATAGGGGGTTTGATATGGGGGTTTGATAGGGGGGTTTGATAGGGGGTTTGAATATGGGGTTTGATAGGGGGTTTGATAGGGGGTTTGATAGGGGGGTTTTAATATGGGGTTTGATAGGGGGTTTGATATGGGGTTTGATATGGGGGTCTGATAGGGGGTCTGATATGGGGTCTGATATGGGGTTTGATAGGGGGTCTGATATGGGGTTTGATAAGGGGTTTGATATGGGGTTTGATATGGGGTTTGATATGGGGTTTGATAGGGGGTTTGATAAGGGGTTTGATATGGGGTTTGATAGAGGGTTTGACATGGGGTTTGACATGGGGTTTTGATATGGGGTTTGATAGGGGTTTTGATATGGGGTTTGATATGGGGTTTGATATGGGGTTTGATATGGGGTTTGATAGGGGGTTTGATATGGGGGTTTGATAGGGGGGTTTGATAGGGGGTTTGAATATGGGGTTTGATAGGGGGTTTGATAGGGGGTTTGATAGGGGGTTTGATAGGGGGTTTGATGGGGGTTTGATATGGGGGTTTGATAGGGGGGTTTGATAGGGGGGTTTGATAGGGGGTTTGAATATGGGGTTTGATAGGGGGTTTGATAGGGGGTTTTAATACGGGGTTTGATAGGGGGTTTGACATGGGGTTTGACATGGGGTTTGATAGGGGGTTTGATATGGGGGTTTGATATGGGGTTTGATATGGGGTCTGATAGGGGGTCTGATAGGGGGTCTGATATGGGGTCTGATATGGGGTCTGATAGGGGGTTTGATAGGGGGGTCTGATAGGGGGTCTGATATGGGGTTTGATAGGGAGTTTGATATGGGGGTTTGATATGGGGTTTGATATGGGGGTCTGATAGGGGGTCTGATATGGGGTTTGATAGGGAGTTTGATATGGGGGTTTGATAGGGGGTTTGATTTGGGGTTTGATAGGGGGTTTGATAGGGGGTTTGATAGGGGGTTTGATAGGGGGTTTGATTTGGGGTTTGATTTGGGGTTTGATAGGGGGTTTGATAGGGGGTTTGATAGGGGGTTTGATAGGGGGTTTGATAGGGGGTTTGATAGGGGGTTTGATATGGGGTCTGATATGGGGTTTGATATGGGGTTTAATATGGGTGCCCATGGGAGAACCCCCCTGCCCTGCTGCCCACACTCCTCCTCATCCCCCCAGGCTCTGGCGGCTCCCCTGGCCTGAGGGCACGGTGCTGCCCACCCTCAGCCTGGGATTTGCTCTTAGTCTTTAATTTACAGCCCAGCCTGGAGAAGAGGAGGCTGAGGGGGGAGTCCCCTCATGGGGGTCTCTGGCTTCCTGCTGAGGGGCAGGGAAAGGGGCAGCACTCATCTCTCCCCTCTCTTTGGGGGACCAGGGACAGAACCTGAAGGGATGGTGTGAAGCTGCCCCAGGGGAGGTTTAGGCTGAGGTTTAGGCTCAGGACAGGTTCTGTGCTGAGAAGGGGGGGGGGGGGGGGTTCAGGGCTGGCCCAGGCTCCCCAGGGAAGGGGTGACAGCTCCAGGCTGAGCTTGAGGGCAGGAAGCATCTGGGTGATGTCCTCAGTGCCACGCTCAGGCTGGGCTGGGCTCTGTGGAGCTGGGTTTGAGGAGCCTTATGGCTCCATCCCAGCTCAGGAGATCCTGGGATTTGGGGATTCCATCCCTGGGGCAGGCTCACAGTAAGTGAGGGGTGGGCAGATGAGCTGTTTCACTCCAAGCCACACAGACAGACCCAAAAGACAACCTGGAGGAGCCTTTCTGCCTCCCAGATCATGACCCAGAGTCTCACCAACTGGGTGCTGAGGGTGTTTTGCCCAGAAAGCTCTTCCTTGCTGGATAATTCCCATGGAAAGCCCTGGAAACCCCACTTCCCAAAGAAACATTCAGGATTTCAAACTGGAAGAAGCACAAAACAACCTTCCTTTGGCTCCTGGAGGGGAGGGAGGTGGGATGGGGATGGGGTGGAGGGAGTTTTCATCCTCATTCCAGTGAATGGGAGAGATGGATGGGTTATCCCAGTTTACCCAACCCCCTTCTGACTGGTTTTTCTCCTTTCTATCCCCCAGTTGTTCCTTCTGTTTACACCATTTACATGGGAAAAGATAAATATGAAAGTAAGTACCTTGTGGGCCAGAGCCTGAGGGGTTTGATGGGGGTTGGAACTGAGGTTGAGGGAGGGGGAGAGGAAAGGAAAAGGAACCCAAAACCTCCTGGGTTGGGATAAGGAGACTTTACTGGGAACAGCAGAGGGAGACAGAACAACAGAATCTAGGAAACTGGGGCCACACAATGTGGGTTCTCACCAACCCACCCAGCTCAGAGCTGTCCTGACACCAGACTGTCCCCAAAACCACGTGCCCTGGAGCTGCCTGTTCCTCTCCACACCAGCCCAGCCCCCCCCACCTTTATGCTGAGCATGAAGTAATTGGGATGGAATATCCCCTCCTGGCAGATCATAGAATCATGGGATCCCAGCCTGGGCTGGGTTGGGAGGGACCCCAAGGGTCCCAGAGCTCCAACCCCCTGCCACAGGCAGGGCCACCAACCTCCAGGCCTGGAGCTCCACAAGGTTGCCCAGGGCCCCAGCCAACCTGGCCTTCAACACCCCCAGGCACGGGGCACCCACCCCCTCTCTGGAAGGCTGAGCTGTCTCCAGGGCTCCACCAGGCAGGGTCTTGATGCACCCTCCCTTCCTCCTGCCTTTCTTGGGGGTGGCCTTGGGCTTGGGGGGAGGATGGCAAAGCCAGCAGGTGTTCCCCCCCCTCAGGGACCACCCCCAGGTGCCCCCAGAGCCCATCCCCAGCATCAGAGGAGCTTCTCTCCACCTCCCTTTGCTGTCCCACGTGGGGGGCAGCCACCTCCAGAGCTTGGATTTAGGGGGGAGTTCTTGGCAGAGAGAGTGGGGAGGGGCTGGCAGGGGCTGCCCAGAGAGGGGGTGGGTGCTGAGCCAGCCCAGCTCCCTCAGCCTCTCTCCAGAGGGGAGCTGCTCCAGCCCTCTCAGCATCTCCGGGGCTCCTCTGACCCCTCTCCAACAGCCCCACATCTTCCTTGTGTTGGGCCCCAGCTCTGGACACAGGACTCCAGCTGGGGAGGGGCCTCCCCAGGGCAGAGAGACAGACAGTTTGGGTCACCTGTCCTGGCTGTGTCCCCTCCCTCCTCCTTTAGCAGGGAGACAGGAACACCTGAAAAGTCCTTGATTGCTGGGCAACAACCAGAAACAACCCAGTGTTCTCAGCACTGCTCTCATCCCAACTCCCAACCAGCCCATCCCCTGCCAGAAAGGAGTTCACTCCACCCTGGCCAAACCCAGGACAGGTGCCTTTGCCCATTTTAAGCCAGTAGATGGTTTTAAAACCTTCCCACTGGTGCAGAGGATTCTCAGCCAGCCCTCAGGAAACCCACCACGTTACTTCTAGTTACACCCAAGAAAGTTTGGGGGTTCTCTGGGCACAGCAACTCCCTTCCAGTAGGAGGGGAAATTAAAGTAACCAGGAGGCAAGAAACTCTTGTCTGGAGAGGAAGAGGCTTGGTTTCAAGTTGTGGTTGATAACTTTATGGACACCAAACTTTCACTTCCCTGCCTGGTCTCTATTTTTCCCCTTTATTCACAGAATCCCAAGGTTGGAAAAACCCATTTGAGATCATCAAGTGCAACCAGCCCTGTCCTGAGCTGCCCCAGAGCTCTCAGCACCTCATCTCCCCTCTGTTCAACACCCCCAGGGCTGGGGACTCAGCCCCCTCCCTGGGCAGCCTGGGCCACAGCCCCACAGCTCTGCCAGGGAAGAACTTGGCCCTCCCAGCTGAGCTGAGCCTGCCCTGGCCCAGCTTGAGCCCAGTGCCCCTTGTCCCAGCTCCTGGCCCCTGGCTGAAGAGACCAGCGCCCACCTCTCTGCACCCTCCTGGCAGGGCAGGGCAGGGGGGGAGAAGGGCTCCCCTCAGCCTCCTCTGCTCCAGCCTCAACACCCCCAGCTCCCTCAGCTGCTCCTCAGAGGATTTGCCCTCCAGCCCCTTCCCCAGCCTGGTTGCCCTTCTCTGCACTCGCTCCAGCACCTCACAGGTGCCTTTGCAGAGAGTCTGGACCCTTCTAGAAGCACCCAAGGCCCTTGGAGAGCACCCAACACCCCTGATAGGGCACCCAAGACCACTGAGAGTCACTCAAGGCCCCTTGAGTGGCACCCAAAACCCTTTGTAAAGCACCCAACTCCACTTGATTGGCAACCAAGACCCTTTCTAGAGCAGCCAAGACCCCTTATAGGGCACCCAGGACCCTCTGTAGGGAACCCAAGACCCCTTGATGGGCACCCAAGGCCCTTTGTGGAGCAACCAAGACCCCTTATAGGGCACCCAGGACCCTCTCTAGGGCACCCAAGACCCCTTGATGGGCACCCAAGACCCTCAGCTGCTCCTCAGAGGATTTGCCCTCCAGCCCCTTCCCCAGCCTGGTTGCCCTTCTCTGCACTCGCTCCAGCACCTCCATGTCCTTGTGCTGCTGAGGAGCCCAGAACTGGCCCCAGTTGTCTCCCTGCTGAGCAGTTTGTCCTCAGTTGCCTGTCCTTTCCCTCCCAGGGAAGGTTACACACTTCAATAATTGATGAGAAACCCTCTGTGTGTGTGTGTCTCTCCCTCTCCAGAACTCTTAGTGTGGCTGTTCCAAAGTCTTTCCCCATCAGGTGGAGATTTTAAAGAACCATTTCCACTTTAAACACTTCCAAATTCCATGATGGAGTTATTCCTGCTCAGTGGGGAGCTGGATTTGTTATTCCTGAGCTTTCCTCACTGATGTTTTTTTCTCTCCCCACAGATGAAGACCTAATAAAGTATGGGTGGCCTGAAGATATCTGGTAGGTACTGAAGCTCCCCAAAAAAAAACTACTTGTGGGACTGGTTAGGTGGCTGAGCTGGGTGGTTTTAAGGTCAGCAGCTCCTGGATGCTGGTGTCCTGGAGTGTGAGTGCTGGGAAGTGGGCAGAGTTGGACCAGGAGGACAGCAAGAGAGCAGCTCCTGGATATCCCAGTGCATGGACCAAGCAGCAAAATGGACAGGACCAAGTGTGGGACATTGAGGAAGCACCTGGGGATGGAGCCAGAAGGTGCCTGTGCAGCAGCCAGTGGTGCTGGTTGGTTCCTGGTGCCTTTTCTCCCTGTCTGAGCTGGGGGCATGTTCCAGCCTGGCTGCTAAAACAGCCAACACCTGCTGAGGAGATGGAGTGAGAAGCAACAGTCCTGGTTCTATCAAAAACAGGGTGGCCAGTGGGGCTGGGGAGGGGGTTGTGCTCCTGGGCTGGGCACTGGGGAGGCTGCAGCTCCAGTGCTGGGGCCAGTTCTGGGCTCCTCAGCATCACAAGGACATGGAGGTGCTGCACAAAGGGCCTTGGGTGCCCATCAAGGGGTCTTGGGTTCCCTAGAGAGGGTCCTGGGTGCCCTATAAGGGGTCTTGGTTGCTCTACAAAGGGCCTTGGGTGCCCATCAAGGGGTCTTGGGTTCCCTAGAGAGGGTCCTGGGTGCCCTATAAGGGGTCTTGGTTGCTCCACAACGGGTCTTTAGGTGCCAATCAAGTGGAGTTGGGTGCTTTACAAAGGGTCTTGGGTGTCACTCAAGGAGCCTTGAGTGACTCTGAGGGGTCTTGGGTGCCCTATAAGGGGTCCTGGGTGCTCTACATGGGTCTTGGCTGCCCATCAAGGGGTCTTGGGTGCCCTAGAGAGGGTCCTGGGTGCCCTATAAGGGGTCTTGGTTGCTCCACAAAGGGTCTTTAGGTGCCCATCAAGTGGAGTTGGGTGCTTTACAAAGGGTCTTGGGTGCCACTCAAGGGGCCTTGAGTGACTCTCAGTGGTCTTGGGTGCCCTATCAGGGGTGTTGGGTGCTCTCCAAGGGCCTTGGGTGCTTCTAGAAGGGTCCAGACTCTCTGCAAAGGCACCTGTGAGGTGCTGGAGCGAGTGCAGAGAAGGGCAACCAGGCTGGGGAAGGGGCTGGAGGGCAAATCCTCTGAGGAGCAGCTGAGGGAGCTGGGGGTGTTGAGGCTGGAGCAGAGGAGGCTGAGGGGAGCCCTTCTCCCCCCCTGCCCTGCCCTGCCAGGAGGCTGCAGAGAGGTGGGCGCTGGTCTCTTCAGCCAGGGGCCAGGAGCTGGGACAAGGGGCACTGGGCTCAAGCTGGGCCAGGGCAGGCTCAGCTCAGCTGGGAGGGCCAAGTTCTTCCCTGGCAGAGCTGTGGGGCTGTGGCCCAGGCTGCCCAGGGAGGGGGCTGAGTCCCCAGCCCTGGGGGTGTTGAACAGAGGGGAGATGAGGTGCTGAGAGCTCTGGGGCAGCACAGCACAGGGGTGGTTGGGCTCCAGGAGCTGGAAGGGCTTCTCCAGCCTGGGGACTCTCTCTCTCTGTAGCTCTGTGGGACAGGGGCTGCTGTTTGGGGTTAAAAGCTGTGTCTGCTCTGACCAAACCCCCCCCAGAGCTGCAGCTGGGTGAGCCAAGGGGCGGCTCCAACACCCTCCAGTTCCCTTTGGGCTGGTAGAATCTCATCAGAAAGAGGAAGAACAAGCAAAGGGGCATTCCCACTCCCACCACCAGCAGTTGGCTCAGCTCTGCTGGCTGGGTTAGTCCCCAGCCTGACCCTGGTCAGTGAGAGTTTTCTTGCTCCCAGGCTCTATTGTGCAACCCAGACCTGTCCCAGTGCCTGCCCTCTCCCTCCCTGACCCCTCCTCACATGAATCACCCCTTGGCTTGGACTCCTTGCTCTTCAAGGTGAACCTTTGCCAGATGAGCTGAGGGGGGTTGGGTTGGTGGAACCAGAGGGGGGGTCACTAGGTAGTGTCCAACCCTCTCCTTTGAGGATGTTTGGTCAGCAGTCACCTTCCAGCCAAGGGCATCTTGTTCCCTACCACAAGAGGTGGGAGTTCAGCTGAGTTGCACTTTGCTGCAGCAGCATCAAGTTCCTCCTCTGTCTCATGTCTCCCATCACCATGTAATTTAAGGTGTATCTACACAGGTATTTAGGACTGACCTTGAGATTAGGAAAGCCAATAGCATCCTGGGCTCCATCAGCAGAGGGGTGGCAGCAGGGACAGGGAGGGGATTGTCCCTCTCTGCTCTGCCCTCCCCAGCTGGAGTCCTGGGGCCCAACACAAGGGAGATGTGGGGCTGTTGGGGATGGGTGACACCAAGCTGGGTGGTGTGGGTGACACCACAGAAGGCCAGGAGCCATCCAGAGGGATCCTGACAGGCTGGGAAGGTGGAACTGGGTGAAGCTGATGAGGTTCAGCACTGCCAAGGGTCAGGTGCTGCCCTGGGGCTGAGGGATCCCAGCCACAGCTCCAGGCTGGGAGAAGAGCTCCTGGGGAGCAGCCCTGCTGAGAAGGACCTGGGGGTCCTGGGGATGAGAGACTCCCCCTGAGCCAGCAGTGGCTCTGGCAGCTGGGAAGGGCGATGGGATCCTGGGCTCCATCAGCAGAGGGGTGGCAGCAGGGCCAGGGAGGGGATTGTCCCTCTCTGCTCTGCCCTCCCCAGCTGGAGTCCTGTGTCCAGAGCTGGGGCCCAACACAAGGAAGATGTGGGGCTGTTGGAGAGGGGTCAGAGGAGCCCCGGAGATGCTGAGAGGGCTGGAGCAGCTCCCCTCTGGAGAGAGGCTGAGGGAGCTGGGCTGGCTCAGCACCCACCCCCTCTCTGGGCAGCCCCTGCCAGCCCCTCCCCACTCTCTCTGCCAAGAACTCCCCCCTAAATCCAAGCTCTGGAGGTGGCTGCCCCCCACGTGGGACAGCAAAGGGAGGTGGAGAGAAGCTCCTCTGATGCTGGGGATGGGCTCTGGGGGCACCTGGGGGTGGTCCCTGAGGGGGGGGGGGGGGGGGGGAACACCTGCTGGCTTGGCCATCCTCCCCCCAAGCCCAAGGCCACCCCCAAGAAAGGCAGGAGGAAGGGAGGGTGCATCAAGACCCTGCCTGGTGGAGCCCTGGAGACAGCTCAGCCTTCCAGAGAGGGGGTGGGTGCCCCGTGCCTGGGGGTGTTGAAGGCCAGGTTGGCTGGGGCCCTGGGCAACCTTGTGGAGCTCCAGGCCTGGAGGTTGGTGGCCCTGCCTGTGGCAGGGGGTTGGAGCTCTGGGACCCTTGGGGGTCCCTCCCAGCCCAGCCCAGGCTGGGATCCCATGGTTCTCACCCTCTCTTCCCCTCTCCTAAACGTGTCTTTGTTGTTGTTCAGGTTTCATGTGGACAAGCTCTCCTCAGCACACGTGTACCTGCGGTTACACAAGGTAATGCCCTGACACAGGGTGAAACCCTCCCTCATGGAAGAGCTTTGCACACCCATTCCCCAGTGATTCCTCCTCCTGAAGACCACCTTTGCTCATGGGAAGCTTTAAAATCCCCTGGGCTCCCTGGGGGTGTGGGTAACCACTGGTGTAGGGGGGGGAGGGGGTAATTTACTCCCTCTTTTACCAAATAACCTGGGGAAGGGGGGGAGAAGTTTAAGGTGGCCCAAGAGAACAAAGGGTTTCTGGTTTAAAGTCATCACCCCATTAAAATGGGGAGAAACCCTTGTGAGAAAATCAAGGGGCTTTGAGTTTGTCCTTACCAAGGCCATGGAAGACTCCAGGCTTGTAAAATGTGGAGGTGCTGGCAGTGTTTGTGGAGTGTTGTGCCCTTCTTCCCAGCTTCTGTGGGCTCATTGGGCCCCAGCTGGAGTGTTGTGTCCAGTGCTGGGCTCCCTGGGATCAACCAGCCAGGGATCTCCTGGAGAGAGGCCAGAGGAGGGACAGGGAGATGCTGAAGGGCCTGGAGCATCTCCCCTGGGAGGAAAGGCTGAGGGAGCTGGGGCTGTTCAGCCTGGAGAGAAGAGACTGAGAGGGGATCTGATCCCTGGGGATCAGGGCATCACTGGTTATCACCAGGCACCCAGTGGGTACCACCTTTTGGGGGGGATGTGGGGTGGTTGTTTCACAAGGGGGGAAGGAGGTGCCCAGGGCCACCCCAAGATGGGACAAGTGGCATGGAAAGACCTTGGGAAAAACCTCCCTGGGGCTGGTGGTGGGTGCTGCTCTCCCCATCAGGGTGCCTCTGAGGGGTGCAGAGACAACCACAACCTCCTGCCCCCAAAACCAGGGGGGGAGGTGAGGAGCAGGAACCCCAAAGCCTGGTGCTGGGGTGGCTGAGGGCTGGGGGAGGGGGTGGAGCACAGGCAAGGGGTGGGTGCTGCAGGGATGGGTCCTGCTGAAGGGCCTGGAGCATCTCCCCTGGGAGGAAAGGCTGAGGGAGCTGGGGCTGTTCAGCCTGGAGAGAAGAGACTGAGAGGGGATCTGATCCCTGGGGATCAAGAGCTGAAGGGTGGCACCCAGGGGGCCATGGGCAGCCTCTGCTCAGGGTCTGTGGGGACAGGACAAGGGGCGCTGGGCTCAAGTTGGAGCCCAGGGAGTTCCCCCCCAATGTGGGGCAGAACTTGTTGCCAGTGAGGGTGAGGGAGCCCTGGGCCAGGCTGCCCAGGGGGGTGTGGAGTCTCCTTCTCTGGAGAGATCCCAGCCCCTGTCCTAGGGACCCTGCTTTGGCAGGGGGTTGCACCCCAGGGGCTCTGAGGGGGGCCCTTCCCACCCCCTGTGACTCTGTGATCAGTCCCTGCAGCCTCCCAGGCTGCTCACACTTTGCCCTCCCCTGTCACAGGGACAGACAGTGGAGGACATTCCCAAAGAGGTGTTGATAGACTGTGCCCATCTGGTGAAGGCAAACAGCATCCAAGGTAATGCCAGTTCCCCAGAGCTCTGAGGTGCTTGTGCTGAGGGTTTCCTGTCCACACAGGGGGTGGGGAGGGTTTTTTTTTGGGGGGGGGGGACACCCCAAAACATCCCTGACATTCCTGCCATGGTGCTTTCAGCCAGCACACACAGCTCTTAGGAAGCAGCCACCTCCTGCAGCTGCTGGGGCTGCCCCTTTAAGGCTTCCATCAGGAGGAGTTTCATGCCTCCCTATCCCTGCCCTGAGCCAAGGAGGCCTCATGCTCTCCTCTTCCCCCACCACCTTAGGACAACCCCCTCCTCTCTTCCATCCTAATCACCCTTCAGGCAAAGCCTGGCTCCACCTGGACTTGGTTTCCCCTCCCTGCAGGGCTCCTGTTACCACAGAAAATGATGTATGTGGGGTTCTCCCTTTTCACCTTCAAACCTTGGAAGGGCTTCTCCTGTTTCTTCTTGCCTAGGAATGCTTGTGACAGGGATAAGCACCAGCCTTGGGGTGTGTGGAGAACCTTGGAAAGCTCCTTTTCATGCTGGGAGGGAATGGAAATGTTTCCCTCTTCTTTTTTTCATCCCCTAGGTTGCAAGATGAACAATGTCAACGTGGTTTACACACCATGGACCAACCTGAAGAAGACAGCAGACATGGATGTGGGGCAGATTGGATTCCACAGGCAGAAGGATGTAAGTGTTTCCTGCCAGCCAGACATGGCAACACCCATGGTCTGCCCTAAAGCTGTGGGAATCACCCACTCCTGAAGCATTACAGAGATCCCAAGTGGATCCAGAGATCCCTGGATGGCTGAGCCCCAAGGGGGAATGGAACAAGATCCAGCTGGAGGCTGGTCACAGGTGGTGACCCCCAGAGCTCAGGGCTGGGGCCAGTTCTGTCCAGCATCTTCATGACTGGATGTCCCCTCAGTCAGTCTGCAGGTGACACTGAGCTGGGAGGAGCTGTGGGTCTGTCTGGGGCAGGGAGGCTCTTCAGAGGGACCTGGCCAGGCTGGAGCCATGGGCTGAGCCCAAGGGGCTGAGGTTCAAGCAGGCCAAGGGCAGAGTCCTGCCCATGGGACACCCCGACCCCCAGCAGCGCTCCAGGCTGGGGGCAGAGCGGCTGGAGAGCTGCTGGGGAGAAGGAGCTGGGGGTGTTGGGGGCCTGGGACTGCCCAGGAGCCAGCAGTGTGCCCGGGGGGCCAGGAAGGCCAAGGGCATCCTGGCTTGTGTCAGAGCCAGCGTGGCCACAGGGCCAGGGCAGGGATTGTGCCCCTGGGCTGGGCACTGGGGAGGCTGCAGCTCCAGTGCTGGGGCCAGTTCTGGGCTCCTCAGCATCACAAGGACATGGAGGTGCTGCACAAAGGGCCTTGGGTGCTCATCAAGGGGTCCTGGGTGCCCTAGAGAGGGTCCTGGGTGCCCTATAAGGGGTTTTGGTTGCTCCACAAAGGGCCTTGGGTGCCCATCAAGGAGCATTTGTCCTACACAGGGTCTTGGGTGCTTCTCAGAGGGGCACAACTCCATGGAAATGGTCTTGGGTGCCTATCCAAAGGTGCCTTGAGTACCCTACAAGGGGGGTTTGGGTGCCCATCAAGGGGTCTTGGTTGCTCCACAAAGGGCCTTGGGTGCCCATCAAGGGGTCTTGGGTGCCCTATATGGGGTCTTGGGTGCCAATCAAGTGGAATTGGGTGCTTTACAAAGGGTCTTGGGTGCCACTCAAGGGGCCTTGAGTGACTCTCAGTGGTCTTGGTTGCCCTATAAGGGGCCTTGGGTGCCCTACAAGGGCCTTGGGTGCTTCTAGAAGGGTCCAGACTCTCTGCAAAGGCACCTGTGAGGTGCTGGAGCGAGTGCAGAGAAGGGCAACCAGGCTGGGGAAGGGGCTGGAGGGCAAATCCTCTGAGGAGCAGCTGAGGGAGCTGGGGGTGTTGAGGCTGGAGCAGAGGAGGCTGAGGGGAGCCCTCATCCCATCCCTGAAGGGAGCAGAGAAACCTGTCCCCAGGTAACATAACACTGAAATCATTGTGTAGCTCAGCTGCTGGGAGAGGAGCCTCTCTAGGGATTTGGTTTTTTGACTGAAACAAGTCTGTCCCAGAGCAAGAAGCACTAAAACAAGTGGCATCTGAGCTTCTCTGCCCAAAATGGGCTGCAGAGACCTCCTACCTCCTCTTCAGGAATCAGCAGAGCCCAGTTCTCATCCTCTGGCCTCTTTACTGGGACCTGGGCCAGGAAACAACTTGTGTACTTAGGGATGCCTGTTAGCTACAACCTCCAGAGCGTAGGGAGTGAGCTTCCTCTGGCTGTTACACAACCTGCTGAGTGGGCCTTGGTGGCAGCAGTTTTCCTTGGCATCTGTTTTTGTGGGATTCAGCCACGTGTGGGACCTCACTGCAGCCCCCATCCCTGGAGGGACCCGAGGAACAGGAGGGGAATGGGCTTGTTCCAAGGGCAGAGCCTGGCAGGACAAGGGGGCTGGAGTGAAGCTGGAGGAGGGAAGGGGCAGAGGAGACATTGGGGGGAAGTTCTGTGCAGAGAGAGTGGGGAGGGGCTGGCAGGGGCTGCCCAGAGAGGGGGTGGGTGCCCCGTCCCTGGGGGTGTTGAAGGCCAGGTTGGCTGGGGCCCTGGGCAACCTTGTGGAGCTCCAGGCCTGGAGGTTGGTGGCCCTGCCTGTGGCAGGGGGTTGGAGCTCTGGGACCCTTGGGGTCCCTCCCAGCCCAGCCCAGGCTGGGATCCTGTGATCCTAGGAACCCTCTCCTGATCCCTGGAGCTGTCTGGCACAGCTCTTGCTGGGCACTCCTCACTCCTTTCCTCAGCTCTCCCAGTAGGCCAAGGCCCTGGGGTCCTACTGGGAAGCAGCTGGGGGACTGGGAAGGAAGGAGCCTCATGCTGCATCCTCCAGCATCAGGGGGAAGATCTGTGCAGAGAGAGTGGGGAGGGGCTGGCAGGGGCTGCCCAGAGAGGGGGTGGGTGCCCCGTCCCTGGGGGTGTTGAAGGCCAGGTTGGCTGGGGCCCTGGGCAACCTTGTGGAGCTCCAGGCCTGGAGGTTGGTGGCCCTGCCTGTGGCAGGGGGTTGGAGCTCTGGGACCCTTGAGGGTCCCTCCCAACCCAGCCCAGGCTGGGATTTTATGTGTGAAGTGAAAACAGGGTGTTTTCTTTCTGTGGAATAAAACTGTCTTTTCCTAAGGATCCCAGTTCTTTGCCCTCCCAAGGTGAAGATGCTGACAGTGGAGAAGAAGGTGAATGAGATCCTGAACCGCCTGGAGAAGACAAAAGTGGAGCGATTCCCAGACCTGGCTGCTGAGAAGGAAGCCAGGGACAGAGAAGAGAGAAATGAGAAAAAAGCCCAGATCCAGGAGATGAAGAGGAAGGAAAAGGAAGAGATGAAGAAGAAGAAAGAGCTGGAAGAACTTAGGTAAGAAACCCCCCCCCAACCATCTAAACTCGTGGGGTTTTCATGAGGGAGCTGGGCTGGCTCAGCACCCACCCCCTCTCTGGGCAGCCCCTGCCAGCCCCTCCCCACTCTCTCTGCCAAGAACTCCCCCCTAAATCCAAGCTCTGGAGGTGGCTGCCCCCCACGTGGGACAGCAAAGGGAGGTGGAGAGAAGCTCCTCTGATGCTGGGGATGGGCTCTGGGGGCACCTGGGGGTGGTCCCTGAGGGGGGGGAACACCTGCTGGCTTTGCCATCCTCCCCCCAAGCCCAAGGACACCCCCAAGAAAGGCAGGAGGAAGGGAGGGTGCATCAAGACCCTGCCTGGTGGAGCCCTGGAGACAGCTCAGCCTTCCAGAGAGGGGGTGGGTGCCCCGTCCCTGGGGGTGTTGAAGGCCAGGTTGGCTGGGGCCCTGGGCAACCTTGTGCAGCTCCAGGCCTGGAGGTTGGTGGCCCTGCCTGTGGCAGGGGGTTGGAGCTCTGGGACCCTTGGGGGTCCCTCCCAGCCCTGCCCAGTTTGGGATCCTGTGATTCATCAGTGCTGGGTGAGAGCCCTGGGTCAGCAGTTTCTCTTTGAGTCTCTCCAGGTTCAGCTGACCTGCTGAGATGTCTGCACAGCCCAGTGATTCCCTTTGCAATTACAATAACTGCATTTCCCCTTTTTCTCCTAAAAAAAAAATACCCCCTGAGCCTTTTAACCACCCTTAAAAAGAAGGAGTGTGTCCCTTGAACCCTGTTCCTAACTGGGATGAACTGGGGTGAGCTCCTTGGCCTCTCTCCATCCCTGGGGATGGGAACAATCTCTTTCTGCCTTTGCAGGAGGTTTTGGAAAGCACTGAGCCTCCTCTGGAGCTGGTCAGCTTCCTCTCACCTCACTGGTGTTAACTGGGAGCCCTGTGAATCCTCCCCCTCCTTCCAGACACAGGGGGTGAAGGATGAGGGGGGTGTTGAAATGTCCTTCCTGACCTTTTTAAGCTGGGTTGTTCCAGAACAAGGATGTGGAGGAGTCTGTGTAGCTCCAGGGCTTTGATTGTTTTAATTAACCAGAGAATTAAGAGCTTTGCAAATGCCTCTATTCAGAGAGGAACACAAGGAAATGAGAGTTTGCTGCTCTGGTAATCAGGGGACAGGATCCCAGAGCATTTGTGGAGGTGGAAGGAACCTCTGGAGATCATCTAATCCAGAGCAGGATCACCCAGACTGAAAAAAACCCCACCCCACCCTCCCCTAGAGCCACTTCCAGATGTTCTCCTCCAGACAAGGAGGTTCCTCACCCTCTCTGGGCAGGTTCTGGTTCATCCCAACCCCTCTTTGAGGTGGGTTTTGTAAAGCTGGTGTTCAGAAATGAGAGTTTGCTTTTCTGGTAATCAGGACACAGAATCCCAGAGCATTTGTGGAGGTGGAAGAGACCTCTGGAGATCATCTAATCCAGAGCAGGATCACCCAGACTGAAAAAAAACCCACCCCATCCTTCCCTAGAGCCACCTCCAGATGTTCTCCTCCAGACAAGGAGGTTCCTCACCCTCTCTGGGCAGGTTCTGGTTTATCCTAACCCCTCTTTGAGGTGGGTTTTGTAAAGCTGGTGTTCAAAAATGAGTTTGCTTTTCTGGTAATCAGGACACAGAATCCCAGAGCATTTGTTGGAGGTGGATGGGACCTCTGGAGATCATCTAATCCAGAGCAGGATCACCCAGACTTGAAAAAACCCCACCCCATCCTTCCCTAGAGCCACCTCCAGATGTTCTCTTCCAAACAAGGAGGCTCCTCACCCTCTCTGGGCAGGTTCTGGTTCATCCCAACCCCTTTTTGAGGTGGGTTTTGTAAAGCTGGTGTTAAAAATGAGTTTGCTTTTCTGGTAATCAGGGGACAGAATCCCAGAGCATTTGTGGAGGTGGAAGAGACCTCTGGAGATCATCTAATCCAGAGCAGGATCACCCAGACTTAAAAAAAACCACCCCATCCTTCCATAGAGCCACCTCCAGATGTTCTCCTCCAGACAAGGAGGCTCCTCACCCTCTCTGGGCAGATTCTGGTTCATCCCAACCCCTTTTTGAGGTGGGTTTTGTAAAGCTGGTGTTCAAAAATGAGAGTTTGCTGCTCTGGTAATCAGGGGACAGAATCCCAGAGCATTTGTGGAGGTGGAAGAGACCTCTGGAGATCATCTAATCCAGAGCAGGATCACCCAGACTTAAAAAAAACCCACCCCATCCTTCCCTAGAGCCACCTCTAGATGTTCTCCTCTAGACAAGGAGGTTCCTCACCCTCTCTAGGCAGGTTCTGGTTCATCCCAACCCCTTTTTGAGGTGGGTTTTGTAAAGCTGGTGTTCAAAAATGAGTTTGCTTTTCTGGTAATCAGGACACAGAATCCCAGAGCATTTGTGGAGGTGGAAGAGACCTCTGGAGATCATCTAATCCAGAGCAGGATCACCCAGACTTAAAAAAAACCACCCCATCCTTCCCTAGAGCCACCTCTATATGTTCTCCTCCAGACAAGGAGGCTCCTCACCCTCTCTGGGCAGGTTCTGGTTCATCCCAACTCCTTTTTGAGGTGGGTTTTGTAAAGCTGGTGTTCAAAAATGAGTTTGCTTTTCTGGTAATCAGGGGACAGAATCCCAGAGCATTTGTTGGAGGTGGATGGGACCTCTGGAGATCATCTAATCCAGAGCAGGATCACCCAGACTTGAAAAAAACCCACCCCACCCTCCTCTAGAGCCACCTCCAGATGTTCTCCTCCAGACAAGGAGGTTCCTCACCCTCTCTGGGCAGGTTCTGGTTCATCCCAACCCCTCTTTGAGGTGGGTTTTGTAAACCTGGTGTTCAGAAATGAGTTTGCTGCTCTGGTAATCAGGGGACAGAATCCCAGAGCATTTGGGAGGTGGAAGGGACCTCTGGAGATCATCTAATCCAGAGCAGGATCACCCAGACTTAAAAAAACCCACCCCACCCTCCCCTAGAGCCACCTCCAGATGTTCTCCTCCAGACAAGGAGGCTCCTCACCCTCTCTGGGCAGGTTCTGGTTCATCCCAACCCCTCTTTGAGGTGGGTTTTGTAAAGCTGGTGTTCAAAAATGAGAGTTTGCTGCTCTGGTAATCAGGGGACAGAATCCCAGAGCATTTGTGGAGGTGGAAGAGACCTCTGGAGATCATCTAATCCAGAGCAGGATCACCCAGACTTAAAAAAACCCCACCCCACCCTCCCCCAGAGCCACCTCCAGATGTTCTCCTCCAGACAAGGAGGCTCCTCACCCTCTCTGGGCAGGTTCTGGTTCATCCCAACTCCTTTTTGAGGTGGGTTTTGTAAAGCTGGTGTTCAAAACTAACATCCTTTCTCTTCCAGGAGCTACTCCTCACTGATGAAGGCTGAGAACATGTCCTCTAATCAGGTAAGACCTCCCCCCACCTCCTCCTCTCCTTCCTCCCCAGAGAAACCAGAGCTGAAATTCAGTGCAGGGGTCCTGATGCTGCAGCCTCCTGCACTGCAGGAGGGGACTGCCCTGGGACAGAGGGCATCTCCCCCATGCTGCCCCAGATCTTCCTGGTGTGCCTCATGGACCCCTGGTGTGCCCCATGGACCCCAGAACTGCCTGGTGTGCCCCATGGACCCCTGGTGTGCCCCATGGACCCCTGCTGTGCCCCATGGACCCCAGATCTCCCTGGTGTGCCCCATGGACCCCAGATCTCCCTGGTGTGCCCCATGGACCCCTGGTGTGCCCCATGGACCCCAGATCTCCTGGTGTGCCCCATGGACCCCTGCTGTGCCCCATGGACCCCAGATCTCCCTGGTGTGCCCCATGGACCCCAGATCTCCCTGGTGTGCCCCATGGACCCCTGGTGTGCCCCATGGACCCCAGATCTCCCTGGTGTGCCCCATGGACCCCAGATCTCCTTGGTGTGCCCCATGGACCCCAGATCTCCCTGGTGTGCCCCATGGACCCCTGGTGTGCCTCAAGGAACCCTGGTGTGCCACATGGACCCCAGATCTTCCTGGTGTGCCCCATGGACCCCAGATCTCCCTGGTGTGCCCCATGGACCCCAGATCTCCCTGGTGTGCCCCATGGACCCCTGGTGTGCCCCATGGACCCCAGATCTCCTGGTGTGCCCCATGGACCCCTGCTGTGCCCCATGGACCCCAGATCTCCCTGGTGTGCCCCATGGACCCCAGATCTCCCTGGTGTGCCCCATGGACCCCTGGTGTGCCCCATGGACCCCAGATCTCCCTGGTGTGCCCCATGGACCCCAGATCTCCTTGGTGTGCCCCATGGACCCCAGATCTCCCTGGTGTGCCCCATGGACCCCTGGTGTGCCTCAAGGAACCCTGGTGTGCCACATGGACCCCAGATCTTCCTGGTGTGCCCCACTGACCCCTGGTGTGCCCCATGTACCCCAGATCTACTTGATGTGCCCCATGGACCCTTGATGTGCCCCATGGACCCCAGATCTCCCTGGTGTGCCCCATGGGCCCCTGGTGTGCCCCATGGACCCCAGATCTCCCTCATGTGCCCCATGGACCCCAGATCTTCCTGATGTGCCCCATGACCCAGAAGGTCTTGGGTGCCCTAGAGAGGGTCTTGGTTGCTCTACAAAGGATCTTGGTTGCCAATCAAGTGGAGTTGGGTGCTTTACAAAGGGTCTTGGGTGCCACTCAAGGGGTTTTGAATGTGCTATAAGTGGTCTTGGGTGCCCTATAAGGGGTCTTGGTTGCTCTACAAAGGACCTTGTGTGCCCATCAAGGGGTCTTGGGTGCCCTAGAGAGGGTCCTGGGTGCCCTATAAGGGGTCTTGGTTGCCCATCAAGGGGTCCTGGGTGCCCTAGAGAGGGTCTTGGGTGCTTTACAAAGGGTCTTGGGTGCCACTCCAGGAGTCAAGGTGGTCTTGGGTGCCCTATCAGGGGTGTTGGGTGCTCTCCAAGGGCCTTGGGTGCTTCTAGAAGGGTCCAGACTCTCTGCAAAGGCACCTGTGAGGTGCTGGAGCGAGTGCAGAGAAGGGCAACCAGGCTGGGGAAGGGGCTGGAGGGCAAATCCTCTGAGGAGCGGCTGAGGGAGCTGGGGGTGTTGAGGCTGGAGCAGAGGAGGCTGAGGGGAGCCCTTCTCCCCCCCTGCCCTGCCCTGCCAGGAGGGTGCAGAGAGGTGGGCGCTGGTCTCTTCAGCCAGGGGCCAGGAGCTGGGACAAGGGGCACTGGGCTCAAGCTGGGCCAGGGCAGGCTCAGCTCAGCTGGGAGGGCCAAGTTCTTCCCTGGCAGAGCTGTGGGGCAGTTCCAAAACCCCACTGACTGCACCACATCCCAGTTTCCCCCCCTTTAACATGCAGAGTGACCCTGGTTTCTCTCTCTCTCCCCACAGGATGGCAACGACTCTGATGACTTTATGTAAATAAAGTCTCTCCTTTCCCAATCTCCAGGCCATTTGCAGATGTCTTCATGTGTCACCATCACTAAGAATGCCAAAAAAAACCCCCACCCCCCCAATCACCCTCCCCAAAAACCAACCCCCAACCCAAAAGAACTCTCTGCCTCCATCCCTTCAGAGCCTGGATGCTTCTCCTGGCAGCCAAACCAGCTCAGTGTGGATGGTGACACCAAGGAAGGTGGAAGAAACCAGGAATCACCTTGAATTTCTCCAAAGTATTTCTTCCAGGGGAAGGGGGTTTGGGGGGTGGCTCCTGTGGGATGGGATTTAAAGGAAACAGAACAAATCCATGCTGGATCTCACCCCTTTCCTGGCAGCAGAGGGTTCTAACCACCCATGGTAGTGAGGAAGAGTGATAACCCCATGATTTATCTCCTTTAATTCCTCATAAACCCTTCCCTGGAGTGCAAATCCAACCAGGAGGAGCTGGAGCTTCACAGAGCAGCTCAGCCTGGCTGGGCTGGAGCAGCCTGAGATGATGGTGTGGGTGGTCCCTGGGAGCTGGTGGTGGTGATTCCTGCAGCACCTGTGGATAGGTCACGATTAAACTCATGTGGTGCTGGTAGGAGACCTGCTGGAGGTACCCTGGGGTGATCCCCCCCCTCCCAACAAGGAGCTGGGAGGGTCCTTGGAGCAGGAGGAGGGGGCTGGGCTGGGCAGGGGGTGTGATCCCCCCTCCCAACAAGGAGCTGGGAGGGTCCCTGGAGCAGGAGGAAGGGGCTGGGCTGGGCAGGGGGGTGATTCCCCCTCCCAACAAGGAGCTGAGAGGGTCCCTGGAGCTGGGCTGGGCAAAGGGGGTGATCCCCCCTCCCAACAAGGAGCTGGGAGGGTCCTTGGAGCAGGAGGAGGGGGCTGGGCTGGGCAGGGGGGGTGATGCCCCCACCCACAAGGAGCTGGGAGGGTCCCTGGAGCAGGAGGAAGGGGCTGGGCTGGGCAGGGGGGGTGATGCCCCCTCCCAACAAGGAGCTGAGAGGGTCCCTGGAGCTGAGCTGGGCAGGGGGTGTGATCCCCCCCTCCCAAAAAGGAGCTGGGAGGGTCCCTGGAGCAGGAGGAAGGGGCTGGGCTGGGCAGGGGGGGTGATGCCCCCTCCCAAAAAGGAGCTGGGAGGGTCCCTGGAGCAGGAGGAAGGGGCGGGGCTGGGCTGGGCAGGGGGCTGATCTCCCCTTCCCCCAAGGAGCTGGGAGGGTCCTTGGAGCAGCAGGAAGGGGCTGGGCTGGACAGGGGGGGTGATTCCCCCCTCCCAGAAAGGAGCTGGGAGGGTCCCTGAAGCTGAACTGGGCAGGGGGTGTGATCCCCCCTCCCAACAAGATGCTGGGAGGGTCCCTGGAGCTGGGCTGGGCAGGGGGTGTGAGCCCCCCTCCCACAAGGAGCTGGGAGGGTCCGTGGAGCAGGAGGAGGGGGCTGGGCTGGGCAGGGCAGGCTGGGGTGGATGGTGCCTTGAGCAGCCTGGGCTGGGGAGAGGTGTCCCTGCCCATGGCAGGGGGTTGGGACTGGATGGTCCCTTCCAGCCCTGACCAGGCTGGGATTCCACACGTGTCCCAACTCCTTGAGGTCTCAGCAGCCTCTGTGGCAGGAGGAAGAAGCTCCCCTGCTCCAAGGGCCGGTCCCAGCAGGTCCAGACCCTCACCACCCCCCAGCTCCTTGCTGGGATGAGGAAGAGGAGGGTGAGCTGTGCATCCTCCTCCTGCTCCTCTCCTGACCTGAACCTGGGGTGTGCCTCCAGCTGATGCCACCCCACACTCTCCCCAGCTCCCCACTTCTTTAGGCTGCTAAACCCCCCTGGGGATGGGGGGGAAACTGAGGCACGGGGCAGCACCTGGGTTTCCATCCCCTCCCAGCTGCCCCTGGCCGAGGCAGGGAGGGAGCCAAGAGTCTGGGAGGCCTCTGCAGGGCATGGCAGGGGGCGAGGAGCTGGCAGGGGGGACGGAGCAGCCCTCCCTCCTCCTCACCAACAATGGGCCCTTTCATGGGCCTGGGCGTTGGCCAGGGTGGTGACCTGAGCCTGAGGGCTGAGCTTGGCCCTGAGCCTGGGGCCTGAGCTGGAACCTGGGGCTTGGGCCCTGAGCCTAAGGCCTGAGCCTGAGCCTGGGGTCTGAGCCTGAGCTGGAGCCTGGGACCTGAGCCGGAGCCTGGGGCCGGAGCCTGTGGCCGGAGCCTGTGGCCGGAGCCTGGGGCCGGAGACTGGGGCTGGAGCCTGGGGCCGGAGACTGGGGCTGGAGCCTGGGGCCTGAGCCTGGGGCCAGAGCCTGAGCCGGAGCCGGAGCCTGAGCCTGGGGCCTGGGGCCTGAGCCGGAGCCTGGGGCCTGAGCCTGGGGCCAGAGCCTGAGCCGGAGCCTGAGCCTGGGGCCTGGGGCCTGAGCCGGAGCCTGGGGCATGAGTCTGGAGCCTGGGGCCGGGGCCGGAGCCTGGGGCTTGAGCCTGAGCCTGAGCCTGAGCCTGGGGTCTGAGTCTGAGCCTGAGCCTGAGCCTGAGCCGGAGCCTGGGGCCTGAGCCTGAGCCTGAGCCTGGGGCCTAAGCCTGAGCCGGAGCCTGGGGCCTGAGCCTGAGCCTGAGCCTGGGGCCTGAGCCTGAGCCGGAGCCTGGGGTCTGAGTCTGAGCCTGAGCCTGGGGCCTGAGCCTGAGCCGGAGCCAGAGCCTGGGGCCTGAGCCTGAGCCTGGGGCCAGAGCCGGAGCCGGAGCCGGAGCTTGGGGCCTGAGCCTGGGGCCAGAGCTGGAGCCTGGGGCCAGAGCTGGAGCCTGGGGCTGGAGCCAGAGCTGGAGCCGGAGCCTGGGGCCTGAGCCTGGGGCCAGAGCTTGGGGCCGGAGCCAGAGCCAGAGCCAGAGCCTGGGGTCTGGGGCCAGAGCCGGAGCCCGTGGCCGGAGCCTGGGGCTGGAGCTGGAGCCTGGGGTCTGGGGCCGTCTGTGGCCGGAGCCTGGCCCTGGGCCCCGCTGCCCCTGGCACCACGCAGGCCCTGCAGCTGCAGCCTGTTGTGCTTGGCCAGGGCGCCCGCCCGCCCCTCCCACACTGGGGGGGACGGGGGGGGGATGGACCTGGCACCTCTGCACGGCTGCTGGGGGGTCGTGTCCCCCAGCACCCTGGGGCTGGGGTCAGGGGGTCCCTCAGCACCCCAAGACTGGGGTCAGGGTGTCCCCCAGCACCCCAAGTATCACTGCTGTGGGGTCAGAGTGCCCACACTCCCCCCCCCAGCCCCACAGAGGTTTGTAGGGTGCCCACACCCCCCCCCAGCCCCAGGCAGGTTTTTAGGGTGCCCACACACCCTCCCAGTCCCAAAGGGGTTTGTAGGGTGCCTACAACCCCCCCAGATGGGTTTTTAGGGTGCCCACAACCCCCCCCCCCCCAACCCCAGCCCCAGGCAGGGTTTTAGGGTGCCCACATCCCCCCCCAGACAGGTTTTTGGGTGCCCACAACCACCCCCCAACCCCAGACAGGTTTGTAGGGTGCCCACACCCCCCCAAGCCCCACAGAGGTTTGTAGGGTGCCCACACCCCCCCCAGCCTCAGGCAGGGTTTTAGGGTGCCCACACCCCCCCCAACCCCAGACAGGTTTTTAGGGTGCCCATCTCTTCCCCCCCCCAGCCTCAGGCAGGGTTTTAGGGTGCCCACACCCCCCCAGACAGGTTTTTAGGGTGCCCACACCCCCTCCCAGTCCCAAAGGGGTTTTAGGGTGCCTACAACCCCCCCAGATGGGTTTTTAGGGTGCCCACAACCCCCCCCCCCAACCCCAGACAGGTTTTTAGGGTGCCCACACCCCCCCCCAACCCCAGACAGGTTTTTAGGGTGCCCACACCCCCCCCAGCCCCACAGAGGTTTGTAGGGTGCCCAACCCCCCCCCTCCCAGCCCCAGGCAGGGTTTTAGGATGCCCATACCCCCCCCAAGACAGCTTTTTAGGGTGCCCCCCTTCCCCCCCCAAGCACCCCACAAGGAGAGGGGGGAGGGGAAGGGGGTGTGGGGGGAGGGGTGTAACCCCAAAGCCCCAGCAGCACAAGCCGGGGCTCCGGCAGGCTGGGCCCCCATCTGTGTAACGAGTTGTCAGGTCTCTGCTCCCACCCTCTGTGTCCCCCCCCCCGCCCCCCTCAGCCCCATTCACCACAAGCCGGGGCCGGGCTGTGTGGGGCCCTGTTAATACCCAACCCCTCCCCCACCCCCTACCCCTCCCCCACCCCCCCCCGCCCCTCCCCCACCCCTCAGCGCTGCCATGAAAACAGGAAATTCGGCTGCCAACAGCAACAACCCGCCCCGGGACGGGGTGGGGGGGGGGAACCAGCACCCCCCCCTCCCCCTCCCCCCATCCTTCCCACCCCCCCACCCCCTCCCGCCCCAGGGGGGGGGCAGACAGAGCCCCTCCCCCCCCCCCCCCCCCCCCCGCGGTACAGAACTTGGGGGGGGTGGGGGAGGGGGAGCCCACCGGCCCCCCCCCCCACCAACTTCACCCCCCCAATGCCACCCCCCCCCCCCAACGCCATCTCCCCAATGCCCCCCCACACTTCAACCCCCCCAGGCCTCCCCCACAACTTCACCCTCCCAGTGCCCCCCCCTCCACTTTAACCCCCCAGGCTCCCCCCCGAACTTGACCCCCCCAATGCCCCCCCCCCAATTTCACCCCCCAGCCCCCCCCCCTCCACTTCAACCCCCCAGGCCCCCCCCCCAACTTCACCCCCCTAATGCCCCCCCCCCCCACATCAACCCCCCAGGCCCCCCCCCCCCTACTTCACCCCCCCGGTGCCCCCACTGCCCCCACCCCCCCCTCCCCCACTTCAACCCCCCAGCCCCCCCCCAGCCACCCCCAACTTCATGCCCCCCCCCCCAACTTCACCCCCCAGCCCCCGCCCCCACTTAACCCCCCAGCCCCCCCCCCCCCAACTTCACCCCCCCGGTGCCCCCACTGCCCCCAGCTCCCCCCCCTTCACCCTTCAGCCCCCCCCAGCACCCCCCCCAACTTCATGCCCCCCAGCCCCCCCCCCCTCACCAACTTCACCCCCCAGGTGCCCCCCCCAGTCCCCTCCCCAACTTCACCCCCCCATCCCCCCCAAGCCCCCAGCCTCCCCCCCCACTTCAAGCCCCCCAGACCTCAGCCCCTCCCCCCCAAATTCAGCCCCCAGACCCCCCCAACTTCACCCCCCCAGCCCCCCCAAGCCCCCATCTCCCCCCAACTTCACCCCCCCAATGCTTCCCCAAGCCCCCCCCCCCAACTTCACCCCCCTGGTGCCCCCCCAGCCCCCCCCCCAGCTCTCAGCCCCTCCCCTAATTTCACCACCCCTGTCCCTCCCCTGCCCCCAGCCCCCCCCCCAACTTCACCCCCCCAGCCAACCCCCCAAGTGCACCCCCCCAATGCTCCCCCAACCCCCAGACCCCCCCACTTCACCCCCCCCCCCCCAGCACAGGAGTCACCCATCCCCATCCAGCTTTATTGGGTGCAGTGGGGGGGGGACACAGCACGACATTTGGGGGGGTGGGGGGCACAGAGGTGGCCAAGGGAGGGGAAGGGGCACAAACCAGCTGCACCCCATCCCGTGGGGACCCCCCCTTCTCCCCCCCCCAGGGGTTGAACCCCAAACCTGGAGCCAGCAGCACCCCTGAGAGCCAAGGACCAGCCCTGGCCCCTCACATTGGGGGGGGGGGGGGCTGGGAAGGGGGGGGAGCAGGACCCCTTTACCCCCCCCCCACCCTGCAAGGCTCTGCCTGCCCCCCCTGGGGGGCTGAGGAGGAGGAGGAAGAGGGGGGTGTGGGGGTGTGTTTTGGGGAGGGGGGGGAAGCAGCAATGGGGACACCCCCCCCCATTCCCATCCCTCCAGTGCCCAAGCTGGGTCACTGTCCTGGGGGGCTGGGGGGTCCTGGGGGGCCAGGGGGTCCTGGGGGACCGGGGGGGCCTGGCAAACCGGGGTCCCCTTTGAGCCCCGTTGGCCCCACCTTGCCCACAGCCCCGGGGGGGCCGGGGGGGCCCGGTTTGCCCTGCAAACCTGGGGGTCCCACCGGCCCCTGCGCCCCATCCGACCCTGGGGGGCCGGGGTCTCCTTTGGGTCCCCCCTGTCCCCCAGCCCCCGATTGCCCCCAGCTGCCCTTGGCACCCTTGAGGCCAGGGAAGCCTTTTAACCCCAGGGGACCCCTTTCACCCTGGGGGCCGGGGGGGGCCGGGGGGTCCCTGGGGACCCTGGGGTCCCGGTGAGCCCAGGCTGCCCGTGTCACCCTTCTCTCCAGCACCTCCTGGGGGGCCCTTGACACCCACGTCACCCTTGAGTCCAGGGGGGCCTGGGAGCCCCGGCACACCTGGGGAGGGGGGGGGGGGAGAGGAGGAGGAGGAAAAAGGGGGGGAGTGGGTTAAGGGAGGCTGGGGGAGCAGGGAAGGAGTGGGGGGGGGGGGATGCCCCAGCCCTGCCGCCCTTGCCAAGGTCAGGGTCACCCACATGGGTGGGTGGAGGTGTCCCCAGGCCACCCAAACTGGGAGGGGGGGGAGCTTTGGGTACCCCCCTCCAGGGACAAGCTGTGGCCTCTCCACTGGGACCAGTAAGAGGGGTCGCTGGCACCAGCTGAGGACAAGGGACACCCCCTCCCTGCTGTCCCCAAGGAGCTGGACATGGGACACCCCCTCTCTGTCCCCAAGGAGCTGGACATGGGACACCCCAATCTGTCCTCATGGAGCTGGACATGGGACACCCCCTCTCTGTCCCCATGGAGCTTCAAGGGTCTCAGAGCTCCAACCCCCTGCCCCTCACCTCCTAAAGGGTCTCAGAGCTGCCCCTCACCTCTTAAAGGGTCTCAGAGCTCATCTTCCCTGCCCCTCACCTCCTAAGGGGTCTCAGAGCTGCCCCATACCTCTCAAAGGGTCTCAGAGCTCCAACCCCCTGCCCCTCACCTCCTAAAGGGTCTCAGAGCTGCCCCTCACCTCTTACAGGATCTCAGAACTGTCCCTCATCTCTCAAAGTGTCCCAGAGCTCCAACCCCCTGCCCCTCACCTCTTCCAGGGTCTCAGAACTGCTCCTCCCCTCCTAAAGGGTCTCAGAGCTCTGACTCTTCTGTCCCTCACCTCCTCCAGGGTCTCAGAGCTCCAACCCCCTGGTCCTCACCTCTTCAAGGGTCTCAGAGCTCCAACCCTGGGTCTCAGAGCTGCTCCTCACCTCTCAAGGGCCTCAGAGCTCTGACCCCCTGCCCCTCACCTCTTCCAGGATCTCAGAACTGCTCCTCACCTCCTGAAGGGTCTCAGAGCTCTGACTCTTCTGCCCCTCACCTCTTACAGGGTCTCAGAGCTCCAATCCCCTGCCCCTCACCTCCTAAAAGGTCTCAGAGCTGCCCCTCACCTCTTCAAGGGTCTCAGAGCTCCAACCCTGGGTCTCAGAGCTGCTCCTCACCTCTCAAGGGCCTCAGAGCTCCACCCCGCTGCCCCTCACCTCTTCCAGGATCTCAGAACTGCTCCTCACCTCCTAAAGGGTCTCAGAGCTCCAACCCCCTGTCCCTCACCTCTTCCAGGGTCTCAGAGCTCCAACCCCCTGGTCCTCACCTCTTCAAGGGTCTCACAGCTCCAACCCTGGGTCTCAGAGCTGCCCCTCACCTCTCCAAGGGTCTCAGAGCTCCACCCCCCTGCCCCTCACCTCTTCCAGGGTCTCAGAGCTGCCCCTCACCTCTCAAGGGTCTCAGAGCTCCAACCCCCTGGTCCTCACCTCTTCAAGGGTCTCAGAGCTCCAACCCTGGGTCTCAGAGCTGCTCCTCACCTCTCAAGGCTCTCAGAGCTCCACCCCCCTGCCCCTCACCTCTTCCAGGATCTCAGAACTGCTCCTCACCTCCTAAAGGGTCTCAGAGCTCCAACCCCCTGGTCCTCACCTCTTCAAGGGTCTCAGAGCTGCCCCTCACCTCTTCCAGGGTCTCAGAGCTCCAATCCCCTGCCCCTCACCTACTAAAGGGTCTCAGAGCTCCAACTCCCTGCCCCTCACCTCTCAAGGGTCTCAGAGCTCCACCCCCCTGCCCCTCACCTCTCAGGACAGTGATGTTCCTCAGCATCTCCCCGTGCCGCGCGTCCACCGCCTTCATCTCCTCCACCACCATGGAGAGGTTCCTCATGTCGAAGTCCAGGCGGGCGCTGAGGAGGCTGTAACCTTCCCTGAGCAGCTGGGCGCTTCCCCTGGCCAGCCTGAGGGACTTGTTGAGGTAGTAGAGCTCCTCAGCCTGGGCATGGAAGCCCAAGGTGCAGGAGAGCCTGACCTGGTCCAGGTAGCGCAGCATGCTGTGCACGTGGCCGTCGGTGGCGTTGACGTTGGCCAGGATGGTGCCCACCTCCGTCCCTTGGGTGCTCACCCTCCCTTCCAGGCTCTGGAAACGTTCTGCTGTGAGGTTCTGGCTGTGCCTGCTGCGGTAGAGGAGGTCGTTGAGGTTCTCCTGGTGCTCCTCCAAAAAGGAGGAGACGTTGTCCAGCTGGAGCTGCAGCCCCATCACCTGCAGAGCCAGGTCGTGGATGGCCTGGGCGTTGCGCCCTGCCTGGAGCCCAGCTGCCCTCACGCTGCCTTGGATGCTCCTCAGCAGCTCCCCAGTTTTGGAGGTGGTGGCCCTCAGCCCCCCGAAGAGGAGGGTGGAGTTCTGCCACTCGGCCACCGCCTGCTGCAAGGCCGAAGCCTCCTCGTCCTTCTTCTTCTGGAGGACCTGGAGCCAGTCAGAGGTCTGGCCCAGGGTGAAGTTGAGCTGCTGCAGGGCTGCCCTGGCCTCGTAGCGCTCCTGGGACAAGCCCCTGAGGGACAGCTCCAGCTGGGAGGTCACCCCCTGCCACCCCCTGACCTGGGACAGGAGCCTCCCCAAGCTGGCGTTGAGCTGCTGGGTGGAGGAGGAGCAGCTGTCCACCTCCCCTGCCATCCTGTCGCTGCTGGAGGAGAGCTGGCCCTGGGTCCTGGAGGTGCGATCCAGCAGGATCTCCTGAGCCAGGAGCAGCTTCTGGATCTCCTCCAGCTCCCCCTGCAGCCTGGTGAGCTCCTGGCCCAGCTGCCCCGTCTCCTGGCAGAGGGAGCAGTTCCCTGAGGTCTTCTCATCTGAATGAAAGGGCAGGTGGAGGGGGGTCTGTTAGCCCACCCTGCCCCTCACTGGGCGTGGAGACCCTCCTGCTGAGGAGCAGAGAGACCCCATCCCTCCTGAATGACCCCATCCCTCCTGCTGAGGAGCAGAGAGACCCCATCCCTCCTGAATGACCCCATCCCTCCTGCTGAGGAGCAGAGAGACCCCATCCCTCCTGCTGAGGAGCAGAGACCCCATCCCTCCTGCTGAAGAGCAGTGACCCCATCCCCCCAACTTGAGGACCAGAGTCCCCATCCCTCCTGCCTGAGGAGCAGAGAGACCCCATCCCTCCTGCTGAGGAGCAGAGAGACCCCATCCCTCCTGTTGAGGAGCAGAGAGACCCCATCCCTCCTGCTGAGGAGCAGAGAGACCCCATCCCTCCTACTTGAGGACCAGAGTGACCCCATCCCTCCTGCTGAGGACCAGTGACCCCATCTCTCCTGCTGAGGAGCAGAGACCCCATCCCTCCTGCTGAGGAGCAGAGAGACCCCATCCTTCCTATTTGAAGACCAGTGACCCCATCCCTCCTGAGTGACCCCATCCCTCCTGCTGAGGACCAGAGTGACCCCAGTGACCCCATCCCTCCTACTTGAGGAGCAGAGTGACCCCATCCCTCCTGCTGAGGAGCAGAGAGAAGGAAGAAGCCTCCCCATGGTTCCTCCTTGCAGACCCTGGAGGTGGGGTGACCCATGACACCCATCCCCCAGCCCTCACCCTCATCCTCCTCCTGCCACCCCCGTGCTGTAAGGTCCCCAAAAACCCCACCACCACCACCCCAATCACCACCACCACCAGCCTGGGGGTCCTAGAGTTATCCCTCCATCCCCAAGACCCTGGGAGATAACCAGGGGGAAGCCCCAGGACCCAAAAAGCTCAGGAGAAGATCTCCAGGTGGGGGTGGCACCTCACCCAACCCTTGGAGCTCCTCCTGGATGGACACAATCTTCTTCTCATAGTAGCTCTGGGCTGAGCT
>JAKCOZ010000465.1:63061-104352 GCA_022605955.1 Rallus limicola
GCAGGGCTGGAGGGCTTCTAGGCAGGGCTAGGGGGCTTCTAGGCAGGGCTAGGGGGCTTTTTAGGCACAGCTGGAGGGCTTCAGACAGGGCTAGGGAGGTTTTAGGCAGGGGTTAGGGGATTTAGGCAGGGTTGGAGGGCTTTAGGCGGGGCTGGAGGGCCTTAGGTAAGGGCTGGAGGGCCTTAGGTAGGGCTAGGGGGCTTTAGGCTAGGGCTAGGGGGCTTCTAGGCAGGGCTAGGGGGCTTTTAGGCAGGGCTAGAGGGCCTATGGGCAGAGCTGGAAGGACTTAGGCAAGGCTAGCGGGCTTCTAGGCAGGGCCTGAGGGCTTTTAGGCAGGGCTGGAGGGGCCTTAGGCAGGGCTAGGGGGCTTTAGGCAGGGGTTGGAGGGCCTTTAGGCAGGGCTAGGGAGGCTTAAGGCAGGGCTAGGAAGTTTTAGGCAGGGTTAGGGGGGATTTAGGCAGGGTTGGAGGGCTTTAGGCGGGGCTAGAGGGCCTTAGGTGTAGGGCTGGAGGGCCTGTTGGGCAGGGCTGGAGGGGACTTAGGCAGGGCTAGCGGGCTTCTAGGCAGGCTGGAGGGCTTTTAGGCAGGGGCTGGAGGGCCTTAGGCAGGGCTAGGGGGCTTTTATGCAGGGCTGGAGGGCCTTTAGGCAGGGCTGGAGGGCCTTTAGGCAGGGCTAGGGGGCTTCTAGGCAGGGCTAGGGGGCTTCTAGGCAGGGCTGGAGGGCCTTTAGGCAGGGCTAGGGAGGCTTAAGGCAGGGTTGGAGGGCTTTTAGGCAGGGCTAGGGGGCCTTTAGGCAGGGCTAGGGGGCTTTTAGGCAGGCCTGGAGGGCTTTAGGAAAGGCTAAGGGGCTTTTAGGCACAGCTGGAGGGCTTCAGACAGGGCTAGGGAGGTTGTAGGCAGGGCTGGAGGGCTTTAGCAGGGCTAGGGGGCTTTTAGGCAGGGCTAGGGGGCCTTTAGGCAGAGCTAGGGGGCCTTTAGGCAGGGCTAGGGAGGTTTTAGGCAGGGCTGAAGGGCCTTAGGCAGGGCTGGAGGGACTTAGGCAGGGCTGGAGGGCTTCTCTAGGCAGGGCTAGGGGGCTTTAGGCAGGGCTAGGGGGCTTCTAGGCAGGGCTAGGGGGCTTTAGGCAGAGCTAGGGGGCTTTAGGCAGGGCTGGAGGGCCTTAGGCAAAGGTTAGGGGCTTTTAGGCACAGCTGGAGGGCTTCAGGCTAGGGGGGCTTTTAGGCAGGGCTGGAGGGCTTTTAGGCAGGGCTAGGGAGGCTTAAGGCAGGGCTAGGGGGGGCTTTAGGCAGGGCTGGGGAGCCCAGGGGCAGGGAGCCGTGGAGTAGGGAGCCCAGGGGCAAATAGCCCAGGGCAAGTAGCCTGGGGGCAGGTAGCCATGGGGGGGCAGGGAGCCTGGGGGCAGGTAGCCCAGGGGCAGGTAACCCAGGGGCCAGGAGCCCAGGGGTAGGGAGCCATGGGGCAGGTAACCCAGGGGCAGGGAGCCATGGGGCAGGTAGCACCAGGGGCAGGGAGCCCAGGGGCCAGGAGCCCAGGGGCAGGTAACCCAGGGGCAGGTAACCCAGGGACAGGTAGCCAGGGGCAGGTAGCCATGGGGCAGGTAGCCTGGGGGCAGGTAGCCCCAGGGGCAGGTGAAACCCAGGGGCAGGGAGCCATGGGGGCTGGTAACCCAGGGGCAGGGTGCCCAGGGGCAGGTAGCCATGGGGCTGGTAGCCCAGGGGCAGGTAACCCAGGGGCCAGGAGCCCAGGGGCAGGTATCCCAGGGGCAGGTAGCCTGGGGGCAGGTAACCCCAGGGGGCCGAGGAGCCCAGGGGCAGGTTATCCCAGGGGCAGGTAGCCTGGGGGCAGGTAGGCCCGGGGGCAGGTAGCCCAGGGGCAGGTAGTCCAGGGGCAGGTAGCCATGGGGGGCAGGGAGCCCAGGGGCAGGTAACCCAGGGGCAGGGAGCCATGGGGGGCAGGTAGCCCAGGGGAAGGTAGCCCAGGGGCAGGTAGCCATGGAGCAGACACCCCAGGGACAGGCACAACCCAGCTGTGATCCCCCCAAAGAAAGACCTGCCCCTGTGGGCACCATGGGGGGTAGGTGGGATTCTATGGAGCTGTGAGCCTGGGGGGTTGGGGAGCCCTGCTCCTCCCCCCCGCGCCCCCCCCCAAGCTCTCTGTACCCCCCCCCTTTCCCAGAGTGCTGGCAGGCAGAGCCTGGGCAGGGCCAGCTCCGGGAGCAGCTGGAGGATGCGCTGCGCCTGGCCGAGCGCTTCAGCCGCCGCTACGAGGAGCTGCTGAGCTCCTTCCAAGCGGAGATGCTCAACACCAGCGGGCTCCTGGACCAGCTCAAACCGCCAGTTCGGCTGGGGTCTCCCGACCTGGCCCCAACCTCACCCAAGGCTCTGATGGCTACCTCCAGGTCACCACGGTGAGTCCTGGGGGGTCCACACCCCCATTCCCATCCCTCCAGGTCACCACGGTGAGTCCCAGGGGCTCCAGTCCCCATCCCACACACCCATTCCCATCCCTCCAGGTCACTCTATTGAGTCCCAGAGGCTCCAGCCCCCATCCCACACCCCCCTTCCCCATCCTTCCACATCACCAGTTTGAGTCCCAGGGCCTCCAGCCCCCATCCCACACCCCCATTCCCAATCCTTCCACTTCACACCAACATTGAGTCCTGGGGGGTCCAGACCCCATCACACACCCCCCCATCCCCATCCCTCCAGGTCACCACGGTGAGTCCCAGGGGCTCCAGGTCCCCCATCCACACACCCCATTCCCATCCTTCCACATCACCAACATTGAGTCCTGGGGGGTCCAGACCCCACCCCACACCCCGCTTCCCATCCTTCCACATCACCACAGTGGGTGCCAGGGGCTCCAGCCCCCATCCCACAACCCCCGTTCCCATCCTTCCACTTCACCCAACATTGAGTCCTGGGGGGGTCTAGCCCCCATGCCCACACCCCATTCCCATCCCTCCAGGTCACCATATTGAGTCCCAGAGGCTCCAGCCCCCATCCCCACACCCCCCCTTCCCATCCTTCCACATCACCAGTTTGAGTCCCAGGGTCTCCAGCCCCCCATCCCCACACCCCCCCTTCCCACCCCTCCAGGTCACTCTATTAACTCCCAGAGGCTCCAGCCCCCATCCCACATCCCTCCTCAATCCCTCCTGGTCACTATATTGAGGTCTGGGGGCTCCAGCCCCCATCCCACCCACACCCCCAATCCCTCCTGGTCACCAACATTGAGTCCCAGGGGCTCCAGCCCCCATCCCACACCCCCATTCCCATCCTTCCACCATCACCAACATTGAGTCCTGGGGGCTCCAGCCCCCATCCCACACCCCATGTCCCATCCCTCCAGGTCACCACAGTGAGTCCTGGGGTCTCCAGCCCCATCCCACACTCTCCCCTCAATCCATCCTCGCTCCAACAGCTTCCTTCTGGTCACCACAGTGGGTGCCAGGGGCTCCAGCCCCCATCCCACACCCCAATTCCCATCCTTCCACATCACCAACATTGAGTCCCTGGGGGCTCCAGCCCCCATCCCACACCCCATTCCCACCCCTCCAGGTCACTCTATTGAGTCCCAGGGGCTCCAGCCCCCCATCCCACACCCCTTTCCCATCCCTCCAGGAGTCCCAGAGGCTCCAGCCCACCCCCCAATCCTTCCAGGCCACCATTGTGAGTCCAGGGGCTCCAGCCCCCATCCCACACACCCCCCATTCCATCCATCCTCACTCCAACAGCTTCCTCCAGGTGACCATGGAGGGTGCCAGGGGCTCCAGCCCCCATCCCACACACCCCCCCAATCCCTCCTGGTCACCACAGTGGGTGCCAGGGGCTCCAGCCCCCATCCCACACCCCATTCCCACCCCTCCAGGTCACTCTATTGAGTCCCAGGGGCTCCAGCCCCCATCCCACACCCCTCTCCCCACCCCTCCAGGTCACTCTATTGAGTCCCAGGGGCTCCAGCCCCCATCCCACACCCCTCTCCCACCCCTCCAGGTCACTCTATTGAGTCCTGGGGGGTCCAGCCCCCATCCCACACCCCATTCCCCACCCCTCCAGGTCACTCTATTGAGTCCCAGGGGGCTCCAGCCCCCATCCCACACCCCCTCTCACCACCCCTCCAGGTCACTCTATTGAATCCCAGAGGCTCCAGCCCCCATCCCACACCCCTCTCCCACCCCTCCAGGTCACTCTATTGAGTCTGGGGGGTCCAGCCCCCATCCCACACCCCATTCCCACCCCTCCAGGTCACTCTATTGAGTCCCAGGGCTCCAGCCCCCATCCCACACCCCTCTCCCACCCCTCCAGGTCACTCTATTGAGTCCCAGGGGCTCCAGCCCCCATCCCACACCCCTCTCCCACCCCTCCAGGTCGCTCTATTGAGTCTCAGAGGCTCCAGCCCTCCCCCCCAATCCCTCCAGGCCACCATTGTGAGTCCCAGAGGCTCCAGCCCCCCATCCCACACCCCATTCCCACCCCTCCAGGTCACTCTATTGAGTCCCAGGGGCTCCATCCCCCATCCTACACCCCATTCCCACCCCTCCAGGTCACTCTATTGAGTCCCAGGGGCTCCAGCCCCCATCCCACACCCCCTTCCCACCCCTCCAGGTCCCTCTATTGAATCCCAGAGGCTGCAGCCCCCCATCCCACACCCCTTTCCCACCCCTCCAGGTCACTCTATTGAGTCCCAGTGGGCTCCATCCCCCATCCCACACCCCATTCCCACCCCTCCAGGTCACTCTATTGAGTCCTGGGAGTCCAGCCCCCATCCCACACCCCTTTCCCACCCCTCCAGGTCCCCTCTATTGAGTCCCAGAGGCTCCAGCCCCCATCCCACACCCCCTTCCCACCCCCTCCAGGTCACTCTATTGAGTCCCAGGGGCTCCAGCCCCCATCCCACACCCCATTCCCACCCCTCCAGGTCACTCTATTGAGTCCTGGGGGGTCCAGCCCCCATCCCACACCCCTTTCCCACCCCTCCAGGTCACTCTATTGAGTCCTGGGGGGTCCCAGCCCCCATTCTACACCCCTCTCCCACCCCTCCAGGTCCCTCTATTGAATCCCAGAGGCTCCATCCCCCATCCCACACCCTTTCCCACCCCTCCAGGTCACTCTATTGAGTCCTGGGGGCTTCAGCCCCCATCCCACAGCCCTCTCCCACCCCTCCAGGTCCCTCTATTGAATCCCAGAGGCTCCATCCCCCCATCCCACACCCCATTCCCAGCCCTCCAGGTCACTCTATTGAGTCCTGGGGGCTTCAGCCCCCATCCCACACCCCATTCCACCCCCTCCAGGTCCCTCTATTGAATCCCAGAGGCTCCATCCCCCATCCCACACCCCATTCCCACCCCTCCAGGTCACTCTATTGAGTCCTGGGGGGTCCAGCCCCCATCCCACACCCCTTTCCCACCCCTCCAGGTCACTCTATTGAGTCCTGGGGGGTCCAGCCCCCATCCCACACCCCATTCCCACCCCCTCCAGGTCACTCTATTGAGTCCCAGAGGCTCCAGCCCCCATCCCACACCCCATTCCCACCCCTCCAGGTCACTCTATTGAGTCCTGGGGGGTCCAGCCCCCATCCCACAGCCCATTCCCACCCCTCCAGGTCACTCTATTGAGTCCCAGAGGCTCCAGCCCACCCCCCCAATCCCTCCAGGCCACCATTGTGAGTCCCAGGGGCTCCAGCCCCCATCCCACACCCCCTCTCCCACCCCTCCAGGTCACTCTATTGAGTCCCAGAGGCTCCAGCCCCCATCCCACAGCCCATTCCCACCCCTCCAGGTCACTCTATTGAGTCCTGGGGGGTCCAGCCCCCATCCCAACACCCCATTCCCACCCCTCCAGGTCACTCTATTGAGTCCCAGAGGCTCCAGCCCCCATCCCACACCCCATTCCCACCCCTCCAGGTCACTCTATTGAGTCCTGGGGGCTTCAGCCCCCATCCCACACCCCTCTCCCACCCCTCCAGGTCCCTCTATTGAATCCCAGAGGCTCCATCCCCCATCCCACACCCCATTCCCACCCCTCCAGGTCACTCTATTGAGTCCTGGGGGGTCCAGCCCCCATCCCACACCCCTTTCCCCACCCCTCCAGGTCACTCTATTGAGTCCTGGGGGGGTCCAGCCCCCATTCTACACCCCTCTCCCACCCCTCCAGGTCCCTCTATTGAATCCCAGAGGCTCCATCCCCCCATCCCACACCCTTTCCCACCCCTCCAGGTCACTCTATTGAGTCCTGGGGGCTTCAGCCCCCATCCCCACACCCCTCTCCCACCCCTCCAGGTCCCTCTATTGAATCCCAGAGGCTCCATCCCCCCATCCCACACCCCATTCCCACCCCTCCAGGTCACTCTATTGAGTCCCTGGGGGCTTCAGCCCCCATCCCCACACCCCATTCCCACCCCTCCAGGTCCCTCTATTGAATCCCAGAGGCTCCATCCCCCATCCCCACACCCCATTTCCCACCCCTCCAGGTCACTCTATTGAGTCCTGGGGGGTCCAGCCCCCATCCCACACCCCTTTCCCACCCCTCCAGGTCACTCTATTGAGTCCTGGGGGGTCCAGCCCCCATCCCACACCCCATTCCCACCCCTCCAGGTCACTCTATTGAGTCCCAGAGGCTCCAGCCCCCATCCCACACCCCATTCCCACCCCTCCAGGTCACTCTATTGAGTCCTGGGGGGTCCAGCCCCCATCCCACAGCCCATTCCCACCCCTCCAGGTCACTCTATTGAGTCCCAGAGGGCTCCAGCCCCCATCCCACAGCCCATTCCCACCCCTCCAGGTCACTCTATTGAGTCCCAGAGGCTCCAGCCCCCCATCCCACAGCCCATTCCCACCCCTCCAGGTCACTCTATTGAGTCCCCAGAGGCTCCAGCCCACCCCCCCAATCCCTCCAGGCCACCATTGTGAGTCCCAGGGGCTCCAGCCCCCATCCCACACCCCCTCTCCCACCCCTCCAGGTCACTCTATTGAGTCCCAGAGGCTCCATCCCCCATCCCACACCCCATTCCCACCCCTCCAGGTCACTCTATTGAGTCCTGGGGGGGTCCAGCCCCCATCCCACACCCCTCCTCCCACCCCTCCAGGTCGCTCTATTGAGTCCCAGAGGCTCCAGCCCCCATCCCACACCCCATTCCCACCCCTCCAGGTCACTCTATTGAGTCCTGGGGGGTCCAGCCCCCATCCCACACCCCATTCCCACCCCTCCAGGTCACTCTATTGAGTCCCAGAGGCTCCAGCCCCCATCCCACACCCCATTCCCACCCCTCCAGGTCACTCTATTGAGTCCTGGGGGCTTCAGCCCCCATCCCACACCCCTCTCCCACCCCTCCAGGTCCCTCTATTGAATCCCAGAGGCTCCATCCCCCATCCCACACCCCATTCCCACCCCTCCAGGTCACTCTATTGAGTCCCTGGGGGGTCCAGCCCCCATCCCACACCCCCTTTCCCACCCCTCCAGGTCACTCTATTGAGTCCTGGGGGGTCCAGCCCCCATTCTACACCCCTCTCCCACCCCTCCAGGTCCCTCTATTGAATCCCAGAGGCTCCATCCCCCATCCCACACCCTTTCCCACCCCTCCAGGTCACTCTATTGAGTCCTGGGGGCTTCAGCCCCCATCCCACACCCCTCTCCCACCCCTCCAGGTCCCTCTATTGAATCCCAGAGGCTCCATCCCCCATCCCACACCCCATTCCCACACCCCTCCAGGTCACTCTATTGAGTCCTGGGGGGTCCAGCCCCCATCCCACACCCCTTTCCCACCCCTCCAAGGTCACTCTATTGAGTCCTGGGGGGTCCAGCCCCCATCCCACACCCCATTCCCACCCCTCCAGGTCACTCTATTGAGTCCCAGAGGCTCCAGCCCCCATCCCACACACCCCATTCCCACCCCTCCAGGTCACTCTATTGAGTCCTGGGGGGTCAGCCCCCATCCCACAGCCCATTCCCACCCCTCCAGGTCACTCTATTGAGTCCCAGAGGCTCCAGCCCACCCCCCCAATCCCTCCAGGCCACCATTGTGAGTCCCAGGGGCTCCAGCCCCCATCCCACACCCCTCTCCCACCCCTCCAGGTCACTCTATTGAGTCCCAGAGGCTCCAGCCCCCATCCCACAGCCCCATTCCCACCCCTCCAGGTCACTCTATTGAGTCCCAGAGGCTCCAGCCCCCATCCCACACCCCATTCCCACCATTCCAGGTCACTCTATTGAGTCCCAGAGGCTCCAGCCCCATCCCACACCCCTCTCCCACCCCTCCAGGTCACTCTATTGAGTCCCAGAGGCTCCAGCCCCCATCCCACACCCCTTTCCCACCCCTCCAGGTCACTCTATTGAGTCCCAGGGGCTCCAGCCCACCCCCCCAATCCCTCCAGGCCACCACAGTGAGTCCCAGGGGCTCCATCCCCCATCCCACCCCCCCAGTCCCTCCAGGCCACCACAGTGAGTCCCAGAGGCTCCATCCCCCATCCCACACCCCATTCCCACCCCTCCAGGTCCCTCTATTGAATCCCAGAGGCTCCAGCCCCCCTTCCCCCCTCCCCATCCTTCCCCATTCCCACGTTTCCTCCCCCAGCAGTTCCAGCAGGCAGAGGAAAAGTGGGTCAGGGGGAAGAGAAAAGAGAAAGAGGCGATTGTGAGCCCAGCCTGGAGCTTCCCCAGCTCAATACCCTGGGGCTGGGTGCCAGGGCGAAGGGGCCAGCACAAGGGAGAGGGTTTGGGGAGGTGGGTGCTAACCCAGCTCTTCTCTAGGTCATCCAACCCCCTTCCATCCTCACTCTGCATCCCTTTTCCAGGTGTTTTCCAAGGCTCCCAAGCTGGGGGACCCTTCAGCACCCCCAGACACGCAGGTGACAGTGCAGCTGTTTGACTCAGAGCCCCTGTCCCTCACGGTGCCTGGGGACATCCCCTGGGATGACCCCCGCTTCATGGAGCTGGTGGCTGAGCAGGCACTGCAGCACTACAAGCAGAACCTCATGTGAGTCCTAAGAAACCCCCCCTCACCCCCCAAAAAACCACCCCCCCCTTGTCAGGGCTGGGGGTGAGGTGGGGGTTAAACCCCAGCTCATCTCCCCCCTCCCCAATTTTTCCTCCCACAGAGAGTAGCTGAGCGGTGCCCCCCCCGCCCCCACCTCCTCCCCATCCCCAAATCTCCTCTGCAGGGAGAAGGGGATTGAGGGAGGGAAAAAGGGGGGGGGGCAAATGCTACTATGGTTGCCCCCCCCCCCCTTGCTGCTTTTGGGGGCCCCAGCCAAGCAGAAAATAAAGGTAGTTGACCCCCCCCCCCAGCTCCACAAGTCATGGTGTCCTGTGTGGTTTTTTTTGGGGGGGGTGAGCCCCCCACCCCCAAGGAAGAAGCATCAGTGTGGGTGTGGGGGGAGCAGCAGCTAAATTTGGGGAGGGAAAGGGGGGAAGCCAAGCTGGGGGGGGACATAGGACCCCCCCCACACACCTTATCTTGGGATACCAGGACTTGCTGCCTTCTCCCCCAGTGTGGGTAAGGGTCGTGTGTGTGTCCCCCCCCCCCCCCCCACCAGGGACACTGAGGGGCACATCCTGCACAGCCATGGGGACAAGGGGGGGGGGGGGATGGATGCATGTGTCCCCCCCCCCCAAAAAAAACCCTCCTGCCAACCCCAGCCCTGCTGGACCCCCACATTGTGTGTGGGGAGCCCCCCCCCCCCCCACCTCCCCAGTACACAGCCCCCCCAGGGAGCAAGCCATGGGCAGATACACTTTATTGGGGGGGGGGGGAGACACAAATTGGGGAGCAGTGGGGCCCCCACACCCCCCCCCCCAGCCCCATGGGAGCAGGGAAACAGTGGGGCCAGCCCCAACCCCAGCCTGCCCCCCCCAACCCCACCCCCCAGTCTCCCCAGCCCCATGGGAGCAGGGATAGAGCCTCCCATCTCCCCCAGATCTTGGGGGGGGGGGGGGGGGTGTGGCAAGAGGGGTGCAGAAGGTTCCCATCTACCCCAGAGAGCTGGGGGAGGGGGGGGGGGGGGGCAGTGCCCACCAAGAAGGACAGGCCCAGCCTCAGCACCAGCCCCCCCTCCAAATCCCCTCCCAGAGCCCCCCCAATGAAGCAAGGGTGAGGTTCCTCTTGTCACCAGCTGCAGGATGGGAGCTGCACCCCAACAGCAAGGGGGGGTTCTGGGGATCAACCCCTCCACCAAGGGGGGGTCTGGGGATCACTCCCCCCCTCACACCAAGGGGGTTTGGGGACCAACCCCTCCCTCCACCAAGGGGGTCTGGGGATCAGCCCTCCCCACACCCAAGGGGGTTTGGGGATCAACCCCTCCCTCCACCAAGGGGGGTCTGGGGATCACTCCCCCCCTCACACCCAGGGGGTTTGGGGATCAACCCCTCCCTCCACCAAGGGGGGGTCTGGGGATCAGCCCCTCAACGCACCAAGGGGGGGTCTGGGGATCAACCCCCACACACACCAAGGGGGGGTCTGGGGATCAACCCCTCCCCTCCACCAAGGTTGGGTCTGGGGATCACTCCCTCCCTCCACCAAGGGGGGGTCTGGGGATCAACCCCCCCTCACACCAAGGGGGGTCTGGGGATCAACCCCCCCTCACACCAAGGGGGGATCAACCCCCCCCCCCCCCACCAAGGGGATCTGGGGATCAACCCCTCCCTCCACCAAGGGGGGGTCCTGGGGATCAACCCCCCACACACACCAAGGGGGGGGTCTGGGGATCAACCCCCCACACACACCAAGGGGGGGTCTGGGGATCAACCCCCCCACACACACCAAGGGGGGGTCTGGGGATCACTCCCTCCCTCCACCAAGGGGGTTTGGGGATCAACCCCTCCCTCCACCAAGGGGGGGGTCTGGGGAACAGCCCCCCCCTCACACCAAGCAGGGTCTGGGGATCAGCCCCCCCTCACCAAGGAGTCTGGCGATCAGCCCCCCCCCACCAAGGGGGTTGGGGATCAACCCCCCCCTCCACCATGGGGGTCTGGGGATCACTCCCCCCCTCACACCCAGGGGGTTTTGGGGATCAACCCCCCCCTCCACCATGGGGGTCTGGGGATCACTCCCCCCCCTCACACCCAGGGGGTTTGGGGATCAACCCCCCCCTCCACCATGGGGGTCTGGGGATCACTCCCCCCCTCACACCCAGGGGGTTTGGGGATCAACCCTTCCCTCCACCAAGGGGGTCTGGGGATCAACCCCTCCCTCCACCAAGGGGGGGGGTCTGGGGAACAGCCCCCCCCTCACACCAAGCAGGGTCTGGCAATCAGCCCCCCCCCACCAAGGGGGTTTGGGGATCAACCCCCCCCTCCACCATGGGGGTCTGGGGATCACTCCCCCCCTCACACCCAGGGGGTTTGGGAATCAACCCTTCCCTCCACCAAGGGGATCTGGGGATCAACCCCTCCCTCCACCAAGGGTATTGTGGGGCTCAACCCCCCCCTCTACCCCCCAAACCAAGCCCCCCCCCCCACCCCCCCTCCCTTTCTCCCCCCCCCCCCAAGGTCCACAAGGTCTCATCCCTCCCCACTCACCAACCCTTCCCGTTCCTCTGCTCCCCCTTCAACCTCCTCCCTACGCCGGGCCAGGAGGGCGAGCAGAGGCTGGTGCAGACCATTGTACAGACCTGCCCCAAGCAAGAGCACCCCAAACCCCAAGATCTCCAGCCCGTGGAAGGTCTCCCAGCCCAGGCCCAAGCTCACTGCCCAGATGCCCAGGGTGCGCAGGCTGTCCAGCACCATGCGGGTGGTGGCGCTCATCTCCTTGGTGACGCTGACGCCGGCGTAGTTGAAGAAGGAGATGCTGCTGATGTTCCCCAGCAGGGCCAAGGTGATGAGGGGCTGCTGCCTAATTTGGCAGAAGGCATCTAAGGTGTCTTCCAGCACCCCACGAGGGTTCCCGCTCAAGCTGCCCGCTGGGATGTAGTACATGGGCACCAGGAGAAGGGAGAGGATGATGAAGCCGAAGAAACCTAAGTGGAAGCGGGGTGGTGGATGGGTGCTGGCACCCAGAGTCCCACCTATCATGGAGTCAGAGAATCACAGACTAGGCTGGGAGGGACCCCAAGGGTCACAGAGCTCTAACCCCCCCTGCCACAGGCAGGGACACCAACCTCCAGGCCTGGAGCTCCACAAGGTTGCCCAGGGCCCCAGCCAACCTGGCCTTGAGTCAGGAGGAGGCATCTCAGCAGGCCCAGAGCCAAGGGAGGATGGTGGACAAGAGACAGGCTTCCCTTCAACCAGCCTGAGACACATCTCCCAGTTAACAGTCCCATTGCCAGATGAAGAACCCCAGAATCCCAGCCTGGGCTGGGCTGGGAGGGACCCCAAGGGTCCCAGAGCTCCAACCCCCTGCCACAGGCAGGGCCACCAACCTCCAGGCCTGGAGCTCCACAAGGTTGCCCAGGGCCCCAGCCAACCTGGCCTTCAACACCCCCAGGGACGGGGCACCCACCCCCTCTCTGGGCAGCCCCTGCCAGCCCCTCCCCACTCTCTCTGCACAGATCTTCCCCCTGATGCTGGAGGATGCAGCATGAGGCTCCTTCCTTCCCAGTCCCCCAGCTGCTTCCCAGTAGGACCCCAGGGCCTTGGGCTACTGGGAGAGCTGAGGAAAGGAGTGAGGAGTGCCCAGCAAGAGCTGTGCCAGACAGCTCCAGGGATCAGGAGAGGGTTCATAGGATCACAGGATCCCAGCCTGGGCTGGGCTGGGAGGGATCCCAAGGGTCCCAGAGCTCCAACCCCCTGCCACAGGCAGGGACACCAACCTCCAGGCCTGGAGCTACACAAGGTTGCCCATGGCCCCAGCCAACCTGGCCTTCAACACCCCCAGGGACGGGGCACCCACCCCCTCCCCACTCTCTCTTCCCACAGCGCTGCCTCCCAGCAGCTCCCCCCTGACCCATACTGGTGCTGGGGGTTATTCCTGACTGGGAGCAGGACCCTGCACGTGCCCTGGTTGGATTCCCTAAGGTGTTTCCCTTCCCAGCTCCCCAGCCTGCCCAGGCCTCACTGGGTGGCAGCACTGGGATGCCAACCTTGGACCAGAGCAAGGCACCAGTATGGAACTGGTGTCCCCCCCCCTTGCTACTGGGACGGGCTGGCTGGGAGCCCAGCACGTGAGCTCAGCTGCACATGAGCTCAGCTGCCTCTTCTCACACCAGCTTTGGGGTTTGGTGTCTTTGTCTCCCCCACATCATCCCTTCCACAGCCAAGGGGGGGTGGAGGGGGGGAGGTTGAACCTTAAAGCAACCCACATCCTGTGTGAAAACCCCTCCAGAGCCAGGTCCCTGGGTGCCACGTCCCCTCCAGCCAGGCCCCCTCCTCACCAGCAGCCCAAGGGATGCTCCAAAGAGGGATGAGCAGAGCATCCCTCCTCTGCCCTGAAGCTCAGACCAGCCTTCAACCACCAAACTCTGCCTGGATGGGGGTTTCCTCCTCCCAAAAAAGCTCCTTAAAACCACTAACACCCCATCCCAGGGCACAGAAACGCTCCCCTTGGGGCTTTCACAGCATCACAGGGGTTGGAAGGGGCCCCCCACCCAGAGCCCATGGGGTGCAACCCCCCTGCCAAAGCAGGGTCCCTAGGACAGGGCAGTGTCACCACTCTCTCTGTAAAAACCTTCCCCCTAATACCTAATCTAAACCTTCCTTTAGTTTTAATCCATTCCTATCCCTCTCCCCTGCCCTCCCAAACATTCCCTCCCATCCCCACCCTCCACCAGCACCCCCCAGGCTGGCAGTGCTGGATCCAGCACCCATCCCAGACCTTCGGTGCCCACGGCCCGCAGCGGGTGCACGTCGTGCTTGTAGACAAACTTCTCCTCCAGCACCATCTGGATGGCAACGATCACCTGGGCCATGATGATGAGCAGGTCACCTGTGGGGATGAGAATCCCAGAGTCCCCAGGCTGGAAAAGCCCTTCCAGCTCCTGGAGTCCACCCACCCCTGTGCTGTGCTGCCCCAGAGCTCTCAGCACCTCATCTCCCCTCTGTTCAACACCCCCAGGGCTGGGGACTCAGCCCCCTCCCTGGGCAGCCTGGGCCACAGCCCCACAGCTCTGCCAGGGAAGAACTTGGCCCTCCCAGCTGAGCTGAGCCTGCCCTGGCCCAGCTTGAGCCCAGTGCCCCTTGTCCCAGCTCCTGGCCCCTGGCTGAAGAGACCAGCGCCCACCTCTCTGCACCCTCCTGGCAGGGCAGGGCAGGGGGGGAGAAGGGCTCCCCTCAGCCTCCTCTGCTCCAGCCTCAACACCCCCAGCTCCCTCAGCTGCTCCTCAGAGGATTTGCCCTCCAGCCCCTTCCCCAGCCTGGTTGCCCTTCTCTGCACTCGCTCCAGCACCTCACAGGTGCCTTTGCAGAGAGTCTGGACCCTTCTAGAAGCACCCAAGGCCCTTGGAGAGCACCCAACACCCCTTATAGGGCACCCAAGACCCTCTCTAGGGCACCCAAGACCCCTTGATGGAGACACAAGACCCTTTGTAGAGCACCCAACACCCCTTATAGGGCACCCAAGACCACCTTGACTCCTTGAGTGGCACCCAAGACCCTTTGTAAAGCACCCAACTCCACTTGATGGGGACCCAAGACCCTTTGTAGAGCAACCAAGACCCCTTATAGGGCACCCAGGACCCTCTCTAGGGCACCCAGGACCCCTTGATGGGCACCCAAGGCCCTTTGTAGAGCAACCAAGACCCCTTATAGGGCACCCAGGACCCCTTGATGGGCACCCAAGGCCCTTTGTGCAGCACCTCCATGTCCTTGTGATGCTGAGGAGCCCAGAACTGGCCCCAGCACTGGAGGTGCAGCCTCCCCAGTGCCCAGCACAAAGTGGAGAAGGAGGCTGAACCCCTCATCCCTGCACCCACCAGAGACCCCAGCACGTGGCCTGCAAAGGGAGGGGTTATTTCACCCCCTCCCCCCCACTTCTTGCCCCCCCCCCCCCCCCCCCAACTCAAGGCCCACGCACCAGTTATCACCTCGCTGAGCTTGTGCTTCTGGCTGTGGGTGCTGCTGAGGTCAGCCAGCCCCACCACCACCAGCCCCACGATGGTGACCAGGATGCCCAGCCACTGGCTCAGCTCCAGCTTGCGGCCCAGGAAGGCCACAGAGAGGAGCCCAGTGAAGATGATGACGGAGCCACGAAGCATCTGGAAGCTGGAGGCACTGGTCATGTTTAAGGCTGTGTGGGGAAGAAGACACATGTGCTGCTGGAGCCAACTCAAGATCCTGGAGTCCAACCACCTCTCCAGCCCTACAAGGCCCAACATGTCCCCAGGTACAACATCTGCTCTTCTTATCAAGCCCTCCAGGGCTGGGGACTCAGCCCCCTCCCTGGGCAGCCTGGGCCACAGGCCCACAGCTCTGCCAGGGAAGAACTTGGCCCTCCCAGCTGAGCTGAGCCTGCCCTGGCCCAGCTTGAGCCCAGTGCCCCTTGTCCCAGCTCCTGGCCCCTGGCTGAAGAGACCAGCGCCCACCTCTCTGCACCCTCCTGGCAGGGCAGGGCAGGGGGGGAGAAGGGCTCCCCTCAGCCTCCTCTGCTCCAGGCTCAACACCCCCAGCTCCCTCAGCTGCTCCTCAGAGGATTTGCCCTCCAGCCCCTTCCCCAGCCTGGTTGCCCTTCTCTGCACTCGCTCCAGCACCTCACAGGTGCCTTTGCAGAGAGTCTGGACCCTTCTAGAAGCACCCAAGGCCCTTGGAGAGCACCCAACACCCCTGATAGGGCACCCAAGACCACTGAGAGTCACTCAAGGCCCCTTGAGTGGCACCCAGACCCTTTGTAAAGCACCCAACTCCACTTGATTGGCAAACAAGATCCTTTGTAGAGCAACCGACTCCTTATAGGGCACCCAGGGCCCTCTCTAGGGCACCCAAGACCCCTTGATGGAGACCCAAGACCATCAAATCAAAGACATCACAAATGTGGGCAGCATTTGTTCAGACCCCTCAAACCAGCTTCAGGGGGTGTCATCCTCCCCCCAAACCAAACCCATCCTGGAGTCCTGTGGTCCCAGAGCTGAGTCTGGCCCCCAGGATGGTTTAAGGGGGGGGTGTCACAGAGGTGGCTTCCCTGTCCCCCAGCACTTACCCACGTACATGATGCTGGTCCCAGTCATGTCACAGAGGGCGGGGGGCAGGAAGAGCAGGGGGTTGAAGGGCTGTGAGGGGGCCATGCTGGGCTCTGCCCTATGCCCATCCCTCCACACCAGCAGGTAAAACACCAGCAGGCAGGAAAACTCCCCCAGGAACATGCCCACAGCCTGTGGGAGAGGATGAGGAGGGTGTGAGGGTGGTTTTGGGGTGGGGGGAGAGCTGGTCTTACCTCTCCTGCCCCAGATTGGGGGCCTCACCTGCAGGAAGGGGTGCTGGAAGCTGTGCTCCTCCGTCCCACCACAGCCAGCTGCGCTGAAGTTATCAGCCCACCTAAGGAGGCAAAGGAACTGGTTTGATTGGGAGGATGTGAGGGGGTTCAGCGGACACCCCCAGAGCCAGCTCGGGGCTGTACTGGGGGTCAGCAGCTCCCGCTGAGGGGACAGCTCTGGGGATGGGATATTTTTGGGGAAGGAGACGCTTGATGCAGCCGCCCCGACCTGCTCCTGGCCCAGCTCCCAGTCCTGGAGTGACAGGCAGGGAAATGGACACCACCATGTCACACACCCCTGGGATCCGGTGTCCCTGGGCCTGTCACAGCCAGAGCAGGACAGGGAGACCAGCACAGCGTCATGGGGAGGGGAGTGTGGGGGTCACCCCATCCTCTTTCTCTCCTCCCTATGACACCTGCCTTAAAGATTTGGGGGCTCAGGGTCACAGGGCCCATAAAGGATCATAGAATCCCAGCCTGGGCTGGGTTGGAAGGGACCCCAAGGGTCCCAGAGCTCCAACCCCCTGCCACAGGCAGGGCCACCAACCTCCAGGCCTGGAGCTCCACAAGGTTGCCCAGGGCCCCAGCCAACCTGGCCTTCAACACCCCCAGGGACGGGGCACCCACCCCCTCTCTGGAAGGCTGAGCTGTCTCCAGGGCTCCACCAGGCAGGGTCTTGATGCACCCTCCCTTCCTCCTGCCTTTCTTGGGGGTGTCCTTGGGCTTGGGGGGAGGATGGCAAAGCCAGCAGGTGTTCCCCTCCCCCCTCCTCAGGGACCACCCCCAGGTGCCCCCAGAGCCCATCCCCAGCATCAGAGGAGCTTCTCTCCACCTCCCTTTGCTGTCCCACGTGGGGGGCAGCCACCTCCAGAGCTTGGATTTAGGGGGGAGTTCTTGGCAGAGAGAATGGGGAGGGGCTGGCAGGGGCTGCCCAGAGAGGGGGTGGGTGCCCCCAATGTCTCCTCTGCCCCTTCCCTCCTCCAGCTTCACTCCAGCCCCCTTGTCCTGCCAGGCTCTGCCCTTGGAACAAGCCCATTCCCCTCCTGTTCCTCGGGTCCCTTCAGGGACGGGCAGGCTGCAATGAGGTCCCCCCCAGAAGCAGCCTTCTCTTCTCCAGGCTGAGCCAGCCCAGCTCCCTCAGCCTCTCTCCAGAGGGGAGCTGCTCTACACCCTGGATCATCTTAACAACCTCAGGGGTCTTCTCCAGCCTAACCAGGCCTGTGCTGTGTTGATGGAGGCCTGAAGGCCACGGCCTAGAGTTGGGCCGGGCAGGGTGAGGCCGTAGTTGGACTCGATGATCTCAAGCCTGAATCGTCCCCCAGCCCTGCCTAAAACATCCCTAGCCCTGCCTAAAACCTCCCCAGCCCTGCCTAAAACCTCCCCAGCTCTGCCCAAAACCTCCCCAGCCCTGCCCAAAACCTCCCCAGCCCTGCCCAAAACCTCCCCAGCCCTGCCCAAAACCTCCCCAGCCCTGCCTAAAACCTCCCCAGCCCTGCCTAAAACCTCCCCAGCCCTGCCTAAAACCTCCCCAGCCCTGCCTAAAACCTCCCCAGCCCTGCCTAAAACCTCCCCAGCCCTGCCTAAAACCTCCCTAGCCCTGCCCAAAACCTCCCCAGCCCTGCCTAAAACCTCCCTAGCCTGTCTGGATGGAGGCCTGAAGGCTGCGGCCTAGAGTTAGGCCTGGCAAGGTGAGGCCGTGCTTGGACTGCTTCAGCCCCACAAAGGATCACAGGCTGGAGGGGCATGAGGAAGGGGGGGATGCAGCTCCCCCTGCTCGCACCCCCAGACATGGTTTTGGGGTGCAAACCCCCTCTTTTGGGTATCCCAAGCAGTACAGAGGGCAATGCTGGATAACCAGGCCATGGCACAGGGTCCTTGGGGCTCTTCCCAGTGAGGATCTCCCCTCTTTAGGATGTCCTGCAGTAAGAAGGGACCCCAGCACCTCAGTGGGCTCCGGGACACCCCCAGGAAGCAGTGTGGCACCCCAAAAGCAGGCAGGCACCCAGCTAACCCTCAGTGGGCCCTGGGACACCCCCAGGCAGCAATGCAGCACCCCAAAAGCAGGCAGGCACCCAGCTACCCCTCGGTGGGCCCCGAGACACCCCCAGGAAGCAATGTGGCACCCCAAAAGCAGGCAGGCACCCAGCTACGCCTCAGTGGGCCCCAGGACACCCTCAGGCAGCAATGCAGCACCCCAAAAGCAGGCAGGCACCCAGCTACGCCTCAGTGGGCCCCAGGACACCCCAGGCAGCAATGCAGCACCCCAAAAGCAGCCAGGCACCCAGCTACCCCTCGGTAGGCCCCGGGACACCCTCAGGCAGCACTGCAGCACCCCAAAAGCATCCAGGCACCCAGCTATGCCTTGGTGGGCCCCAGGACACCCCCAGGCAGCAATGCAGCACCCCAAAAGCAGGCAGGCACCCAGCTATGCCTTGGTGGGCCCCGGGACACCCCAGGCAGTAATGCAGCACCCCAAAAGCAGGCAGGCACCCAGCTATGCCTTGGTGGGCCCCAGGACATCCCCAGGAAGCAGTGTGGCACCCCAAAAGCAGGCAGGCACCCAGCTAACCCTCAGTGGGCCCTGGGACACCCCCAGGCAGCAATGCAGCACCCCAAAAGCAGGCAGGCACCCAGCTACCCCTCGGTGGGCCCTGAGACACCCCCAGGAAGCAATGTGGCACCCCAAAAGCAGGCAGGCACCCAGCTACGCGTCAGTGGGCCCCAGGACACCCTCAGGCAGCAATGCAGCACCCCAAAAGCAGGCAGGCACCCAGCTACGCCTCGGTGGGCCCCGAGACACCCCCAGGAAGCAATGTGGCACCCCAAAAGCAGGCAGGCACCCAGCTACCCCTCAGTGGGCCCTGGGACACCCCCAGGAAGCAGTGTGGCACCCCAAAAGCAGGCAGGCACCCAGCTATGCCTTGGTGGGCCCCAGGACACCCCCAGGCAGCAATGCAGCACCCCAAAAGCAGGCAGGCACCCAGCTACGCCTCGGTGGGCCCCGAGACACCCCCAGGAAGCAATGTGGCACCCCAAAAGCAGGCAGGCACCCAGCTACCCCTCAGTGGGCCCTGGGACAACCCCCAGGAAGCAGTGTGGCACCCCCAAAAGCAGGCAGGCACCCAGCTATGCCTTGGTGGGCCCCCAGGACACCCCAGGCAGCAATGCAGCACCCCAAAAGCAGGCAGGCACCCAGCTATGCCTTGGTGGGCCCCAGGACACCCTCAGGCAGCAATGCAGCACCCCAAAAGCAGGCAGGCACCCAGCTACCCCTCCATCCTAGTTCTGCTGGGGTTTTTTTTTTGCTGATGCTGAGCCACAGACCTGCTGAGCTTGGGGGGAAACTGAGCCACGAGGGCAACAACACCCCACTTCCCCCTCCCCCCCCCCCCCCCCCCCCATCAGCTCAGCGAGGGGCTTTTCAGCCATGGCAGCCAGATTTCGGAGTGACTCAGCCCCAGCTGACACACCACAGCCCCTCTGCCCAGGCCTGTGTTTCGCAAGAGGCTGTGTTAGGCCACACACAGGGCTTAGGAGCTGGTTTAGTTGGGGGGGGGGAGCAGTCAGGGTCACCTCCCAGCTCCGCTCTGACCCGCGGGGAGATTCCGTGCCTCAGTTTCCCCCATCTGGAGATCACACGGCTGGGGCCAGCTGGAGCTTGGTCAGCTGGTGAACCCTCAACACCCCCCATGTGTCTGCCCTGGGCAGCTCTCAGGACACCATCCTCATCCTCACCCCCAGCATCCCAAGGGTGGGTGGGCACCGTGCGAAGGGGCTCAACCCAGCCACCGCCCAGCTTTTGGGGAGGGGGGCTGCAGAGCAGAAATGGGTGCAGGGCCCCTAGTTTGGGGCAAGGGGGATACACACAACAGCACCTCCCCCAGCACCCAGGGCCGGGCATGGCACCCACAGTGGGTCGCCTGCACCCCCCCGAGGGTGGCTGGGGACCCCTATGAAGCCCCCCCCCACCCCTTTCTTCCATCCCCCAAGCAGCAGCAGCCCTAGTCACTGCAGGGGGGGACCCCCTAACCCAGGCCTGGCCCCCCCCCCCCAAAGCATAATGCCCCCCCCCCCAGCATAGTGCCCCCCCCCCCCAGCATAATGCTCCCCCCCCTCAAACTCCGGGGGCTGCCCAGCCGGGACCACCGGGAGGGCAGGGAAGGGACACGGGGGACACGCACATACGGGGGGGGAGGGGAGGGGGCCAGGCCCGGGAAGAGCCTCGGAGAGGCCGGTCCAAAGTGGGGAGCGAGGCAGCTGCCGGAGCCGGGTCTCGAACCGGCGACCCCCGCGCCCCCGCCAGCCGCCGGCGGGAGGACTCACCTTGGCGGCCAGGGTGTTGATGGAGCCGGTGAGCAGCATGAGGGCGGCCAGGCCCAGCTGGTACCGGGACCAGGCCATGGCCCCACCACCGCCTCCTCCTCCTCCTCCCCACCCCCCGCGCCGCCTCCCGCCCTGCACCGGGGCCCGCCGGCCGCACGGACACGCCCCCAGGCGAAGCCACGCCCCCCTTCACGACAGAGCCACGCCCACACAAAGCCACACCCCCTTCCCGGCAAAGCCACGCCCCCCGGCATTTCCCCTCCCTACAAAAACCACGCCCCCACGGACACGCCCCCTCCCGGTCGAAACCACGCCCCCAGACGAAACCACGCCCCCCTCCCCAGCGAAGCCACGCCCCCAACACGGACATGAACCTCCCGATCGAAACCACGCCCCCAGGCGAAACCACGCCCCCTCCCCGGCAGCGCCCACGCCCCGGACACGGACACGCCCCCTCCCGGGTGAAGTCACGCCCCCAGGCGAAGCCACGCCCCCAAAACCTCGTCCCCTCCACGGACACGCCCCCTCCCGGGCAAAACCACGCCCCCAGACAAAGCCACGCCCCCTCCCGGCGAAGCCCACGCCCCCATACAAAACAAAGCCCCCTCCCTGGCAAAGCCACGCCCCCTCAACAACAAAACCACGCCCCCCTACTGGACAAAGCCACGCCCCCAGACAACACCCACGCCCCCTCGCTGGGAAAGCCACGCCCCCGCCAAAGCCACGCCCCCAGGAAAAAGAAACGCCCCCCTCCCCGGCAAAGCCACGCCCCCAGCAGGGACACGCCCCCCCTGTGAAGGACACGCCCCCTGTCAAGGCCACGCCCCCTGTATGACCACGCCCCCTGTGAGGCCACGCCCTCCCCCTCCCTCGGGTTTCCCCCCCCCCCCGCCCCCCCCCGGTGCCGCCGGTGCCGCTGCCCCTCGCCCGGTCCCGCTGTTCGGGCCCCCCCGTCCCGCAGCCCCGGCAGGTGGCGCCGGCGGAGCGGGGATCGGCTCCCCGGCCAGGACTAACCCAGCCCGGACTAACCCAGCCCGGACTAACCCTGCCTGGACTAACCCAGCCCTGACTAACCCAGCGCAGATTAACACAGCCTGGACTAACTCAGCCCGGACTAACACAGCCCGGACTAACCCAGCCCCGGCAGGTGGCGCCGGCGGAGCGGGGATCGGCTCCCCGGCCAGGACTAACCCAGCACGGACTAACCCAGCCCGGACTAACTCAGCCCGGACTAACCCAGCCTGGACTAACCCAGCGCAGATTAACACAGCCTGGACTAACTCAGCCCGGACTAACACAGCCCGGACTAACACAGCCCAGATTAAACCCAGCCTGGACTAACTCAGCCCGGACTAACCCAGCCCCGGCAGGTGGCGCCGGCGGAGCGGGGAGCGGCTCCCCGGCCAGGACCTAACCCAGCACGGACTAACCCAGCCCGGACTAACCCAGCCCAGATTAACACAGCCTGGACTAACCTGTCGTGATTAACACATCCTGGACTAACATAGCCCAGGCTAACCCAACCCGGACTAGCCCAGCCCGGGCTAACCCAGCCCAGACTAACCCAGCCCAGACTGACCCATCCCACACTGCCCCATCCTGGATTTACATAGCCCAGACTAATCCAGCCCAGACTAACCTGGCCTGGACTAGCCCAGCTGGGACTAACCCAGCCCAGACTAACCCTGTTGGGATTAACACATCCTGGACTAACATAGCCCAAACTGACCCATCCCAGACTGACCTTTCTGGGACTGGGTGGGGGTGCAGTGCCGGGGCACCCCAGGGTGTGGGGGGGTATCCGGGCTGGTACCCTGCCCCCCCTCAATCGCCCTCCCCAGGGATGCTGTGGGGAGGGGGTGAAATATGTCCCGGGGGGGGGGGTGATGGGGAGGGTGAAGGGTGGCACCCAGGGGGCCATGGGCAGCCTCTGCTCAGGGTCTGTGGGGACAGGACAAGGGGTGCTGGGCTCAAGTTGGAGCCCAGGGAGTTCCCCCCCCAATGTGGGGCAGAACTTGTTGCCAGTGAGGGTGAGGGAGCCCTGGGCCAGGCTGCCCAGGGGGGTGTGGAGTCTCCTTCTCTGGAGAGATCCCAGCCCCTGTCCTAGGGACCCTGCTTTGGCAGGGGGTTGCACCCCAGGGGCTCTGGGGGGCCCTGCCCACCCCCTGTGGCTCTGTGAGGCTGTCCCTCTGTGCCAGGCTCTGGGACATTCCCAGCCCCCCTGCTGCCAGCTCCCTGGGAGGGTTGATGGTGATAGGGGAGTGTCTGGAGGGGGACCAGGGGATGCTCTGGCTTCGCTTTGCACCTGGAAATTAGAGCTGGAATCACAAAGGACAGGAGCTTTGCAAGGGATGCAGCTCCTGGGGGGCTGCAGCTCCTGGGGGGCTTCAGTTTGTGGGGGCTGTGGCTCACAGGGGGCTGTGGCTTGTGGGGTGCTGCCACTCAGGCCATGCTGCAGCTCCTGGGGTGCTGCAGGCCCTGGGGTGCTGAAGCTCATGGGATGCTGAAGCTCCTGGGATGCTGCAGCTCTTGGGGTGCTGCAGGTCCTGGGATGCTGAAGCTCCTGGGATGCTGCAGGCCTTGGGATGCTGCAGGTCCTGGGGGGCTGAGGCTTGTGGGGTGCTGTGGCTCACAGGAGGCTGTGGCTTGTGGGGGACTGTGGCTTATGGGGTGCTGCCACTTAGGCCATGCTGCAGGTCCTGGGATTCTGCAGGTCCTGGGATGCTGCAGCTCCTGGGATGCTGAAGCTCCTGGGATGCTGCAGCTCCTGGGATGCTTCAGGTCCTGGGGGGCTGCAGGTCCTGGGATGCTGAAGCTCCTGGGATGCTGCAGCTCCTGGGATGCTGAAGCTCCTGGGATGCTGCAGCTCCTGGGATGCTGAAGCTCCTGGGATGCTGCAGCTCCTGGGATGCTGCAGGTCCTAGGGGGCTGTGGCTTGTGGGGGACTGTGGCTTATGGGGTGCTGCCACTTAGGCCATGCTGCAGCTCCTGGGATGCTGAAGCTCCTGGGATGCTGAAGCTCCTGGGATGACCCCAGGGGCTCTGGGGGGGCCCTGCCCACCCCCTGTGCCTCTGTGAGCCTGTGGTTCTGTGATCCCTGCTCAGCCCACAGCAGCCCCAGCACCATGGGCACCACTGTGACACGACCCCTCACCATTTCTAACCCTCCTCACAGGGACCCCAGGACCTTCCCCAAAGCACAGGGACCTTTCCCAACTCTCCAGGTCGGTGCCAGCAGCGGCTCCTCAGCTCAGCCGGGGTCCCAGCAGGTGCCAAAAACCTTCTCCTTGTCTGGAGAGATCCCAGCCCCTGTCCTAGGGACCCTGCTTTGGCAGGGGGTTGCACCCCAGGGGCTCTGGGGGGTCCCTTCCCACCCCTCCAGCTCTGTGATGCTGTGGACAGGACAAGAGGAAACAGCCTCAGGTTGTGGCAGGGGAGGTTTGGATGGAGACCAGGGAAACCCCCTCCCAAAAAGCTGCCAGGCAGGGGGCCAGGCTGCTCGGGGAGGTGGTGGGGTCACCACCCCCTGAGGGGACACGGGTCAGTAGACAGGGTGCTGCTGGGTCCCTTCTTGTCCTGGTGTGTCCTGGCCAGCGAGGCCCAAACCCCTGTAGAGGTTTTGTACCTGGGCACCCACCACCAGTCGTGGGATCCCAAACTGGGCTGGGCTGGGAGGGACCCCAAGGGTCCCAGAGCTCCAACCCCCCTGCCACAGGCAGGGCCACCAACCTCCAGGCCTGGAGCTACACAAGGTTGCCCAGGGCCCCAGCCAACCTGGCCTTCAACACCCCCAGGCACGGGGCACCCACCCCTCTCTGGGCAGCCTAAGGGTACCCCCAGCTCCCCTCTTTGTCCTTCTCCTGCCTGTGCCTCAGTTTCCCCCACAGACCCCAAGACAGGGGGCTCAGCCCCATCCTCCCTGGGTCCCACAGCAGATCACGACTCCTGGGATGCTCTGTGGCTCTGGCAAGGAGCGAAGGGAGGTCTCCAGCCTGTGCTGGCTGAGATGCTGCTGTGGGCAGGAGGAAGAGGAAGAGGAAGAGGAAGAGGAAGAGGAAGAGGAAGAGGAAGGAGGAAGAAGAAGGAGGAAGAAGGAGAAGGAGAGGAGGAGAGAGGAGGAAGAGGAGAAGAGAGGAGGAGGAGGAGGAAGAGGAAAAGGAGGAAGAGGAGGAGGAGGAAGAGGAGAAGAAGGAGGAGGAGGAGGAGAAGGAGGGAAGAGAAGGAGGAGAGGGAGGAGAGAGGAGGAAGAGGAGGAGGAGGAAGAGGAGGAAGAGGAGGAGAAGGAGGAAGAGGAGGAGGAAGAGGAGGAAGAGGAGGAGGATGAGGAAGAGGAAGAGGATGAGGAAGAGGAAGATGAAGAGGAAGAGGAGGAGTAGGAAGAAGAGGAGGAAGAGGAGGAGGAGGAAGAGAAGGAGGAAGATGAAGAGGAGGAAGAGGAGGAGGAAGATGAAGAGGAGGAAGAGGAGGAGGAAGATGAAGAGGAGGAAGAGGAGGAGGAAGAAGGAATCCACTTTGCTGGGTTTTTCTGGGGGGGGGGGGGTGGGGAGGATCCCATAGGAAAAGCTCCCTCCTGGGAGAGGCACCCGGGGGGCCCTGAGCATCTCCTTCCCCTTCCTCCCCCATCCAGGGGGAGATCAGGAGAGAGCCTCATCCCCCCCCCACCCCAATCCCCCTACAGACCCAATGGGATGGACCCCCCCACCACTCAAGGGACACCCCAGGGTGGGGAGAGAAGGGCCTGGGACCCTCATCCCCCCCCACCCCAATCCCCCCACAGACCCAATGGGATGGACCCCCCCCACCACTCAAGGACACCCCAGGGTGGGGAGAGAAGGGCTGGGACCCTCCCCCACTGGGACCCCCCCCCACTGGGACCCCATCCCCTCCCCAGCACCCAGGGAAGGAGCCAAAGCCATGCCAAGGGGGGGGGGGAGGTTCCAACCAGCCTTTATTCTCTCTCAGGGGTACAAATAGACTTTGGCATGAGAACCAGAGGAAACCTTGGGCTGGGGAGGGGGGGAAAGGGGGGCTGTGGTACCCCATAGAACCCCAAAAAAACCCCCCAGAGAGGTCAGCAAGTCCTCCCCCCACCCCCCTCCCCAAGGCTCCTTTCCCAATAGATACATATAGATCTCTATAGGTACCATCACCTCTAATAAATACCCTCTCTGGTATCTAACAGCATGTACAGGTCATCAAGTTATCACAAATTGGGGGGGGGGTCCTCATGGTAAAGGGTGGGAAATTAAATGGGGAGGGGGCTGGGCACCTCAAATCCCCCCCAAATCCCCCCCCCAAGCACCCCTGGGGTTCTATGAGGGCTCAGTGCATGTTGCTGTGTCCCCAGGACTGTGCTGGGGGTGCTGGTGGGGGGGAAATGTGGTGCTGGGGGGTGATGGTGGCTTCTTGTGGGGCTGGGGATGCCCTCAAGCCCTCTCCTCCCACCCCCCACCCCCCCTCCCCATCCTCGTTTTGGTACCATGGGTGTGACCCCTGGGATGTGCCCAGGTGTTGGGGGGAGATGGGGTGTGGGGGAGATGGGTACACAGGGGTCCCAGAGGATGATGGAGATGGGGGGGTCCTGGGGGATGATGGAGATGGGGAGTCCTGGGGATGAAGGAACCTGGGGGTCCTGGGGGATGATGGGGACAGGGGGGGTCCTGGGGGATGATGGGGACAGGGGGGTCCTGGGGGATGATGGAGATGGGGAGTCCTGGGGGATGAAGGAACCTGGGGTCCTGGGGGATTGATGGGGACAGGGGGGTCCTGAGGGATGATGGCCTGCCCCCCCCCTCCCCATCCTCCTTTTGGTACCATGGGTGTGACCCCTGGGATGTGCCCAGGTGTTGGGGGGAGATGGGGTGTGGGGGAGATCGGGTGTGGGGGAGATGGGGTGTGGGGGAGATGAGGTGTGGGGGTGATGGGGTGTGGGGCAGAAGGTGCGGCCCAGAGGGGTTAAAAAGAGCCTTGTCATGCCCCAGGTTGTGTCCCCCCACCCCCCCACCCCCCAAAAAAAAAACCCTCCCTGAGGTCAAATGGCTTCAGCTCCAGAGATGCTGCAGGGGATGATGGAGATGGGGGGGTCCTGGGGGATGAAGGAGATGGGGAGTCCTGGAGGATGATAGAGACAGGGGGGTCCCGAAGGATTGATGGAGATTGGGGGGGCTCCTGGGGGATGATGGAAACAGGGGGTCCTGAGGGATGATGGAAACAGGGGGTCCTGAGGGATGATGGAAACAGGGGGTCCTGAGGATGATAGAGATGGGGGGGCTCCTGGGGGATGATGGAAACAGGGGGTCCTAAGGAATGATGGAGATGGGGGGGTCCTGGGGGATGAAGGAGCCTGGGGGTCCTAAGGGATGATGGAAACAGGGGGTCCTGAGGGATGATGGAGATGGGGAGTCCTGGGGGGTGAAGGAGCCTGGGGGTCCTGGGGGATGATGGGGACACAGGGGTCCCAGAGGATGATGAGATGGGGGGTCCCAGAGGACAATGAAGACCTGGGGGTCCTGGAGGATGATGGAGATGGGGTGGGTGCTCCTGGGGGATGATGGAGACAGGGCATCCCAGAGGATGATGGAGACGGGGGGTCCTGTGGGATGGTGGAGATGGGGTGTCCTGGGGTACGATGGAGATGGGGGGGGGTGTCCCAGGGCACTGCTTTACCCCCACCCATCCTTCCTCCTGGGGGTGGCTCTGACCTTCCCACAGCCTCACAGCCTGGGAAATCCCAGAGCCCCCAGGCCTGTCCCTTTCAAAGGGCCACAATCCCCCCCCAACCTCCCCCCAATCCCCTCCCAGTCCCCCCACCCAGGAGCTCTGGGCAGCCTACGTGACTCGGGGCTGGTTCCTGGGCTGCTGCTGGCTGAGGGAAAAGCTCTGGCTAAGCCCCTCTTAGCCTGGTTTGCTCACTGCTGCCTGGCCACCACGTCCCTCAGCACCCCAGGAGCTGCCTTCCTCCCCAGGAGCTGTCTTCCTCCCCAGGCTGCTGCCTTCCTCCCCAAGGAGCTGTCTTCCTCCCCAGGAGCTGTCTTCCTCCCCAGGAGCTGTCTTCCTCCCCAGGCTGCTGCCTTCCTCCCCAGGGAGCTGCCTTCCTCCCAGGAGCTGTCTTCCTCCCCAGGGAGCTGTCTTCCTCCCCAGGCTGCTGCCTTCCTCCCCAAGGAGCTGTCTTCCTCCCCAGGAGCCGCCTTCCTCCCCAGGAGCTGTCTTCCTCCCCAGGGAGCTGCCTTCTTCCCCCAGGAGCTGTCTTCCTCCCCAGGCTTGCTGCCTTCCTCCCAAGGAGCTGTCTTCCTCCTGGAGAGCTGTCTTCCTCCCCAAAGAGCTGCCTTCCTCCCCAGGAGCTGTCTTCCTCCCCAGGGAGCTGTCTTCCTCCCCAGGGAGCTGCCTTCCTCCCCAAAGAGCTGCCTTCCTCCCCAAAGAGCTGTCTTCCTCCCCAGGGAGCTGCCTTCCTCCCCAGGTTGCTGCCTTCCTCCTGGAGAGCTGTCTTCCTCCAAAAGAGCTGCCTTCCTCCCCAGGGAGCTGCCTTCCTCCCTCAGGAGCTGCCTTCCTCCCCAGGGAGCTGTCTTCCTCCCCAGGAGCTGCCTTCCTCCCCAAAGAGCTGTCTTCCTCCCCAGGAGCTGCCTTCCTCCCCAGGAGCTGTCTTCCTCCCCAGGAGCTGCCTTCCTCCCCAAAGAGCTGTCTTCCTCCCCAGGAGCTGCCTTCCTCCCCAAAGAGCTGTCTTCATCCCCAGGAGCTGCCTTCCTCCTGGAGAGCTGTCTTCCTCCTCAAGAGCTGCCTTCCTCCCCAGGGAGCTGTCTTCCTCCTGGAGAGCTGCCTCCCTCCCCAGGAGCTGCCTCCCTCCCCAGGAGCTGCCTTCCTCCCCAGGAGCTGCCTTCCTCCCCAAGTAGCTGCCTCCCTCCCCAGGGAGCTGCTTCCTCCCCAGGAGCTGTCTTCCTCCCCAGGAGCCGCCTTCCTCCCCAGGAGCTGTCTTCCTCCCAGGGAGCTGCCTTCTTCCCCCAGGAGCTGTCTTCCTCCCCAGGAGCTGCCTTCCTCCCCAGGGAGCTGCCTTCCTCCCCAGGGAGCTGTCTTCCTCCCCAGGAGCTGCCTTACTCCCCAGGAGCTGTCTTCCTCCCCAGGAGCTGTCTTCCTCTCCAGGGGAGCTGCCTTCCTCCCCAGGGAGCTGTCTTCCTCCCCAGGAGCTGTCTTCCTCCCCAGGAGCCGCCTTCCTCCCCAGGAGCTGCCTTCCTCCCCAAGGAGCTGCCTTCCTCCCCAGGGAGCTGTCTTCCTCCTGGAGAGCTGCCTCCCTCCCCAGGAGCTGCCTTCCTCCCCAGGGAGCTGTCTTCCTCCCCAGGCTGCTGCCTTCCTCCCCAAGGAGCTGTCTTCCTCCCCAGGAGCCGCCTTCCTCCCCAGGAGCTGCCTTCCTCCCCAGGGAGCTGCCTTCCTCCCCAGGGAGCTGTCTTCCTCCCCAGGGAGCTGCCTTACTCCCCCAGGAGCTGCCTTCCTCCCCAGGAGCTGTCTTCCTCTCCAGGGAGCTGCCTTCCTCCCCAGGAGCTGTCTTCATCCCCAGGAGCTGCCTTCCTCCCCAAGGAGCTGCCTTCCTCCCCAAAGAGCTGTCTTCCTCCCCAGGAGCTGTCTTCATCCCCAGGAGCTGCCTTCCTCCTGGAGAGCTGTCTTCCTCCTCAAAGAGCTGTCTTCCTCCCCAAGGAGCTGCCTTCCTCCCCAGGGAGCTGTCTTCCTCCTGGAGAGCTGCCTCCCTCCCCAGGAGCTGCCTTCCTCCCCAGGGAGCTGTCTTCCTCCTGGAGAGCTGCCTCCCTCCCCAGGAGCTGCCTCCCTCCCCAGGAGCTGCCTTCCTCCCCAGGGAGCTGTCTTCCTCCCCAAGTAGCTGCCTCCCTCCCAGGGAGCTGCCTTCCTCCCCAGGAGCTGCCTTCCTCCCCAGGGAGCTGCCTTCCTCCCCAGGAGCTGCCTTCCTCCCCAGGGAGCTGCCTTCCTCCCCAGGGAGCTGCCTTCCTCCCCAGGACCTGTCTTCCTCCCCAGGGAGCTGTCTTCCTCCCCAGGAGCTGCCTTCCTCCCCAGGAGCTGCCTTCCTCCCCAGGACCTGTCTTCCTCCCCAGGGAGCTGCCTTCCTCCCCAGGAGCTGTCTTCCTCCCCAGGGAGCTGCCTTCCTCCCCAGGGAGCTGTCTTCCTCCCCAGGAGCTGCCTTCCTCCCCAGGACCTGTCTTCCTCCCCAGGACCTGTCTTCCTCCCCAAAGAGCTGTCTTCCTCCCCAGGGAGCTGCTTTCCTCCCCAAAGAGCTGTCTTCCTCCCCAAGGAGCTGCCTTCCTCCCCAGGGAGCTGCCTTCCTCCCAGGACCTGTCTTCCTCCCCAGGACCTGTCTTCCTCCCCAAAGAGCTGTCTTCCTCCCCAGGGAGCTGCCTTCCTCCCCCCAAAGAGCTGTCTTCCTCCCCAGGACCTGTCTTCCTCCCCAGGAGCTGCCTTCCTCCCAGGACCTGTCTTCCTCCCCAGGAGCTGTCTTCCTCCCCAAAGAGCTGTCTTCCTCCCCAAGGAGCTGCCTTCCTCCCCAGGAGCTGCCTTCCTCCCCAAGGAGCTGCCTTCCTCCCCAGGGAGCTGCCTTCCTCCCCAGGGGAAGCAGGAGGAGGGAGAGGATGATGAGGATGGGACCTGGTTGGTGCTGGGAGCTCCGTGTCCTCTTCATCCTGCATCCCAGGAGGTCTCTGTGGAGGGGGTCTCCAGTCCCTCAGACCCATGTCATGGGGGTCTCCATCCCCTCAGACCATGCTGTGAAGGGTCTTCAGCCCCTTGGACCACACCATGGGGTGTCCCCAGCCCCTCAGACCATGTCATGGGGGTCTCCAGCTCCTCAGCACCACACTGTGGGGGTTCCCCAGCCCCTCAGACCATGTCATGGGGTCTCCAGCTCCTTGAACCACACCTTGGGGGTCCCCAGCCCCTCAGACCACCGCCGTGGGATGACTATGAGGAGGGTCCCCAGCCCCTTGGACCATGTTATGGGGGGTCCCCAGCCCCTTGAACCATGCCATGGGGGTCCTCAGCCCCTCAGACCATGGTGTGAGGGGTCCTCAGCCACTCAGATCACACCATGGGATGGCTGTGGGGGGTCCCCAGCCCCTTGGACCACACCCTGGGGGGGGTCCACAGCCCCTCAGACCATTGGGTGAGGTGTCCCCAGCCACCCAGACCATGTCATGGGGGTCCCAGCCCCTCAGATCATGCTGTGGGGGTCCCCAGCCCCTCAGACCATGTCATGGGGGTCCCCAGCCCCTTGAATCATGCTGGAGGGGGGGTCCCCAGCCCCTTGGACCACACCTTGGGGGTCCCCAGCCCCTCAGATCATGCTGTGGGGGGTCTCCAGCCCTCAGACCACACCTTGGGGGTCCCCAGCCCCTTGAATCATGCCGAAGGGGGGGTCCCCAGCCCCTTGGACCACACCATGGGGGGTCCCCAGCCCCTCAGACCATGCTGTGGGGGGGTCCCCAGCCCCTTGGACCACACCCTTGGGGGGTCCCCAGCCCCTCAGACCATGTCATGGGGGTCCCCAGCCCCTCAGACCATGCTGTGGGGGGTCCCTAACCCCTTGAATCATGCTGGGGGGGGGTCCCCAGCCCCTCAGACCACACCTTGGGGGCCCCCAGCCCCTCACAACAGAGGTATCCCCAGTAGGAGGTGCAGGTGGAGGACCCCACCCTTGGTCCCCCCCACCCCTTCCCCCCCTCCCCAGCAGGTCCCAGCCCCTCCCCATCTCTCCCAGTTTCACATTGTTGAGGGGTGGCTTTTAGCCAAAGAAAAGAAAAAGACATTTAAATTAGAAATGAAATGAAAAGGAAAACCCAGCAGCTCCCTCCTCCTGACTGGGGAGAGGGCAGGGACCCCTCCCCACCACTGCCCAGCAGCCCCCTCCCCAGTCCCAGCACAGGGATGCAGACCCCAGCAGACCCCAGCATCCCTCTCCAGTCACCCAGCATCCCTCTCCAGTCACCCCAGCATCCCTCTACAGTCCCAGTAGAGGAACACAGACCCTCCCAGTCACCCCAGCAGCCCCCTCCCCAGTCCCAGCACAGGGATGCAGACCCCAGTATCCCCTTCCCCAGTCCAGCAGAGGATGCAGACCCCAGCAGACCCCAGCATCCCTCTCCAGTCACCCCAGCCTCCCCCTCCCCAGTCCCAGCAGAGGGATGCAGACCCCAGCATCCCCCTCCCCAGTCCCAGTAGAGGAACACAGACCCCAGCATCACCCTCCCCAGTCCCAGTAGAGTCCCAGCATCCCCTTCCTCAGTCTCAGCAGAGGGATGCAGACCCCAGCATCCCCCTCCCAGTCACCCCAGCATCCCTGCCCAGTCCCAGCAGAGGAACAAAGACCCCAACAACCCCCTCCCCAGTCACCCCAGCATCCCCCTGCCCAGTCCCAGTAGGGGAACACAGACACCACTATCCCCTCCCCAGTCCCAGTAGAGAAGTGTAGACCCCAGAATCCCCCTGCCCAGCCACCCCAGCATCCCCTTCCCCAGTCCCAGTAGAGGGATACAGACCCCAGCATCCCCCTCCCCAGGCACCCCAGCATCCCCTGCCCAGTCCCAGCAGAGGGATGCAGACCCCAGCAGACCCCAGCATCCCTCTCCAGTCACCCCAGCATCTCTCTACAGTCCCAGTAGAGGAAAACAGACCCCAGCATCCCCTGCCCAGTCCCAGCAGAGGGATGCAGAGCCCAGCATCCCCTCTGAGGAAGCTGAGGGTGCAGGGCTGTGGGTGGTGGTGCTGGGGGGGTGTCTCTACACGGAGCTGCGCCTCTTGCCCAGCCCCTGGCAAGCTGCCAGGCTGTGGAGGCCGGTGGAGACGGAGCTGATGGCCGAGGGGTGGGCGCTGCAGAGGCACCTGTGGGGGGTGCTGGGGGGCTGTGTCCCTTCAGGCACCCCAGCATCCCCATCCCCAGTTACCCCCAGCATCCCCCTCCCTAGTCCCAGCACAGGGATGCAGACCCCAGCAGACCCCAGCATCCCTCTCCAGTCACCCCAGCATCCTTCTACATTCCCAGTAGAGGGGCACAGACCCCAGCATCCCCCTGCCAGGTCCAGGCAGAGGAACACAGACCCCAGTATCCCCCTGCCCAGTCACCCCAGCATCTCCTTCCCCAGTCCCAGTAGAGGGATGCAGACCCCAGCAGACCCCAGCATCCCTCTCCAGTCACTCCAGCATCCCTCTCCAGTCACTCCAGCATCCCTCTACAGTCACCCCAGCATCCCTCTACAGTCCCAGTAGAGGAACACAGACCCCAGCATCCCCCTCCCCAGTCTCAGCAGAGGGATGCAGACCCCAGCATCCCTCTGCCCAGTCCCAGTAGAGGAACACAGACCCCAGCATCCCCCTCCCCAGTCCCAGTAGAGGGATGCAGACCCCAGCAGACCCCAGCATCCCTCTCCAGTCACCCCAGCATCCTTCTACATTCCCAGTAGAGGGGCACAGACCCCAGCATCCCCCTGCCCAGTCACCCCCAGCATCCCCTTCCCCAGTCCAGTAGAGGGATGCAGACCCCAGCAGACCCCAGCATCCCTCTACAGTCCCAGTAGAGAAACACAGACCCCAGCATCCCCCTCCCCAGTCATCCCAGTAGAGGAACACAAACCCCAGTATCCCCCTGCCCAGTCACCCCAGCATCTCCTTCCCCAGTCCCAGTAGAGGGATGCAGACCCCAGCAGACCCCAGCATCCCTCTCCAGTCACTCCAGCATCCCTCTCCAGTCCCAGTAGAGGAACACAGACCCCAGCATCCCCCTCCCCAGTCCCAGTAGAGGGATGCAGAGCCCAGCAGACCCCAGCATCCCTCTCCAGTCACCCCAGCATCCCTCTCCAGTCCCAGTAGAGAAACACAGACCCCAGCATCCCCCTCCCCAGTCATCCCAGTAGAGGAACACAAACCCCAGTATCCCCCTGCCCAGTCACCCCAGCATCTCCTTCCCCAGTCCCAGTAGAGGGATGCAGACCCCAGCAGACCCCAGCATCCCTCTCCAGTCACTCCAGCATCCCTCTCCAGTCCCAGTAGAGGAACACAGACCCCAGCATCCCCCTCCCCAGTCCCAGTAGAGGGATGCAGACCCCAGCAGACCCCAGCATCCCTCTCCAGTCACCCCAGCATCCATTCCCAGTCCCAGCAGAGGGATGCAGAGCCCAGCATCCCCCTCTGAGGATGCTGAGGGTGCAGGGCTGTGGGTGGTGGTGCTGGGGGGGTGTCTCTACACGGAGCTGCGCCTCTTGCCCAGCCCCTGGCAAGCTGCCAGGCTGTGGAGCCCGGTGGAGACGGAGCTGATGGCCGAGGGGTGGGCGCTGCAGAGGCACCTGTGGGGGGTGCTGGGGGGCTCTGTCCCTCCAGGCACCCCAGCATCCTTCTACATTCCCAGCAGAGGGATGCAGACCCCAGCAGACCCCAGCATCCCTCTCCACTCACCCCAGCATCCTTCTACATTCCCAGTAGAGGGGCACAGACCCCAGCATCCCCCTCCCAGGTCCAGGCAGAGGAACACAGACCCCAGTATTCCCCTGCCCAGTCACCCCAGAATCTCCTTCCCCAGTCCCAGCAGAGGGATGCAGACCCCAGCAGACCCCAGCATCCCTCTCCAGTCACTCCAGCATCCCTCTCCAGTCCCAGTAGAGGGACACAGACCCCAGCATCCCCCTGCCAGTCTCAGCAGAGGATGCAGACCCCAGCATCCCTCTGCCCAGTCCCAGTAGAGGAACACAGATCCCAGCATCCCCCTCCCCAGTCCCAGTAGAGGGATGCAGACCCCAGCAGACCCCAGCATCCCTCTCCAGTCACTCCAGCATCCCTCTCCAGTCCCAGTAGAGGAAAACAGACCCCAGCATCCCCTCCCCAGTCCCAGCAGAGGGATGCAGACCCCAGCAGACCCCAGCATCCCTCTCCAGTCACCCCAGCATCTCTCTACAGTCCCAGCAGAGGGATGCAGACCCCAGCATCCCTCTCTGAGGAAGCTGAGGGTGCAGGGCTGTGGGTGGTGGTGCTGGGGGGGGTGTCTCTACACGGAGCTGCGCCTCTTGCCCAGCCCCTGGCAAGCTGCCAGGCTGTGGAGCCCGGTGGAGACGGAGCTGATGGCCGAGGGGTGGGCGCTGCAGAGGCACCTGTGAGGGGTGCCGCGGGTGCAAGGCCCAGGGGAGGAGCGGCTCTGCTCCGAGGTGCTGGAGAGTTCCCTGGGGATGATCATGGGGATGGAATACTGCAGCTTCTCCCTGCTCTTGTACCACAGGCAGGAACACATGGATTGGAAGTGGAGAACCTCAGCGTAGACATTCCTAAACCCACCCCCACCCACCCCCACCACCACCCCCCACCACCACCATCCACCCCACCGCCTCCCCCAACCCCAACCATGGGCGCCGCCGGGCTTCTCTCCACCTGGGTGCCCCAGCTTGGCCGTTTTGGGTGAGGAGAGCCCTTTGCTCAGCGTCCCTCCTCTCATCCTCAGCGTTCATGGTCATGAAGCGCAGCACCACCAGGTTGAGGAAGGCCCCGATCACCGTGAGGCCCGTCAGGATGTAGACGAAGCTGAAGGCCACGTACTGGGGTTGGGTCTGCAAGGCCTCATCCTTCTGGAGGGCCACATAATCCCCGAACCCGATGGTGGTGAGGGTGATGAAGCAGTAGTAGTAGGCGTGGAAGAAGCTCCAGCGCTCGTAGTAGGAGAAAGCAGCCGCCCCCACGCACAAGGTGCCGATGCAGGAGAAGAAGCCGATGGCCACCATGTTGGCCATGGAGGCCTCGGCCCGCCTGAGGCCTAAGCACCTCTTGAGGCGGGTGAGGAGGTGCTTGACGAAGGTGTTGATCCTCTCCCCCAAGCTCTGGAACATCACCAAGGTTAAAGGGATCCCCAACAAGGGCGTACACCATGCAGAACACCTTCCCCCCGTCCGTGCTGGGGGCTGCGTGGCCGTAACCTGAATATGGGGGGGGGGTTGGGGGTGTGGGGGGAGAGGGGGGTGTTGAGAGGGGTGGAGGGGGGAAAAGAGAGAGAGTTAGAGGGGTAGATTTGGGGATTGAGGGTGGTTTTGGGGGGGTAGGATGGTTTGCAGGGGCAGATTTGGGGGGTTTGAGGATGGTTTGGGGGTGGGAGGCAAAGATAGAGAGTTGGGGGGGCAGATTTGGGGGTTTGAGGATGGTTTGGGGGGTGGGAGCAGATTTGGGGGTTTTGAGGATGGTTTGGGGGGCAGATTTGGGGGTTTGAGGATGGTTTGGGTGGTGGGGGCAGATTTGGGGGTTTTGAGGATGGTTTGGGGGGCAGATTGTGGGGTTTGAGGATGGTTTGGGGAGTGGGGGGGGTTGAGGGGGGTGGGGGGGGAAGGAAAGAGAGAGAGTTAGGGGGCAGATTGAGGATGGTTTGGGGGGGGAGGATGGTTTGGGGGGGCAGATTTGGGGGGTTTGAGGATGGTTTGGGGGGGTGGGAGGCAAAGATAGAGAGTTGGGGGTGCAGATTTGGGGGTTTGAGGATGGTTTGGGGGGGTGGGGGCAGATTGGGGGTTTTGAGGATGGTTTGGGGGCAGATTTGGGGGTTTGAGGATGGTTTGGGGGGTGGGAGGCAAAGATAGAGAGTTGGGGGGGCAGATTGGGGGTTTTGAGGATGGTTTGGGGGGCAGATTGTGGGGTTTGAGGATGGTTTGGGGAGAGTGGGGGGGGTGAGGGGGGTTGGGGGGGAAAGAGAGAGAGTTAGGGGGCAGATTGAGGATGGTTTTGGGGGGGAGGATGGTTTGGGGGCTCAGATTTGGGGGGTTGAGGATGGTTTAGGGGGTGGGAGGCAAAGATAGAGAGTTGGGGGGGCAGATTTGGGGGTTTGAGGATGGTTTGGGGGGTGGGGGCAGATTTGGGGGTTTTGAGGATGGTTTGGGGGGCAGATTTGGGGGTTTGAGGATGGTTTAGGGGGTGGGGGGCAAAGATAGAGAGTTGGGGGGGCAGATTGGGGGTTTTGAGGATGGTTTGGGGGGCAGATTGTGGGGTTTGAGGATGGTTTTGGGGAGTGGGGGGGGTTGAGGGGGGTTGGGGGGGAAGAGAGAGAGTATTGAGGGCAGATTGGGGGGGTTGAGGCTGGTTTGGGGGGGGAGGATGGTTTGGAGGGGCAGATTTGGGGGGTTGAGGATGGTTTGGGGGGGGAGGATGGTTTGGGGGGCAGATTGAGGGGTTGGAGGATGGTTTGGGGGGTGGGGGGGCAGATTGTGGGGTTTGAGGATGGTTTGGGGGGGGAGGATGGTTTGGAGGGGCAGATTTGGGGGTTTGAGGATGGTTTGGGGGGGGAGGGCTGGTTTGGAGGGGCAGATTTGGGGGGTTTGAGGATGGTTTGGGGCAGATTGGGGGGTTTGAGGATGGTTTGGGGGGGGAGGATGGTTTGGAGGGGCAGATTTGGGGGGTTTGAGGATGGTTTGGGGGCAGATTGGGGGGTTTGAGGATGGTTTGGGGGGGGAGGATGGTTTGGGGGGCAGATTTGGGGGGTTGAGGATGGTTTGGGGGGGAGGATGGTTTGGGGGGTCAGATTGGGGGGGTGGAGGATGGTTTGGGGGGTGGGGGGGCAGATTGTGGGGGTTGAGGATGGTTTTGGGGGATGGGGGTTCAGATTGGGGGGGTTGAGGATGGTTTGGGGGTGGGGGGACAAAGATATAGAGTTGGGGGGCAGATTGAGGATGGTTTTGGGGGGGAGGATGGTTTGGGGGGGGGCAGGTTGAGGGGTTTGGGGGATGGTATTGGGGGGGGGTGTGAGGGGCAAAGACACAGAGTTGGGGGGGGTCAGATTGGGGGGTCTGAGGATGGGTGGGAGGTTGGGGCTCTGAGGATGGGGGTTCAGGGTGTACCCCAACCCTGACTGGTGCCAGCCTCAGCCCCAGGCAGGAGGAGTGGATGGGCAGGTGGGGGGGGGGGGGACATGACAATGGGGGTCTCTAAAATGGGGGGGACACAAGGGGGGTCTCTAAAATGGGGGGGACATGACAAGGGGAGTCTCTAGAATGGGGGGGGACATGTCAAGGGGAGTCTCTAGAATGGGGGGGGGACATGACAAGGGGGGTCTCTAAATGGGGGGGACACGACAAGGGGGTCTCTAGAATGGGGTGGACATGACAAGGGGGGTCTCTAAAATGGGGGGGGTCACGACAAGGGGGTCTCCAAGATGAAGCAGAGGGGGCTGGAGAAGGAGGAAAGTCCTTGGCTCATGGGGAAAGGAGCTGGTGGGGGGGGGGGGGGGGGGGATGGATGAGGTGCCCCAGCCCTGGGTTGGGGTGGGGGCAGCTTGGGGGGCGGTCTGGCTGTGTTTGGGGTGGGGGGGGGTGTGGTTCTGGCTGGGCCCTGGCTGGGTTGGGGGATGTTCTTGGGAACTGGAGGTTGCTCTTCCCTGAAATGCCCATCCTGGGATGGATCCATCTCCAGGATGGGGAGGTGCAGGAGGAGGGCAAAGGGGGGGTTGGAAGGGGGAGGGGGGCTGGGGCCCCCCAACACTACCAGCACCCACCATACCCATTCCTGTCCCCATTCCTGTTCCCATTCCTGTCCCCATTCCTGTCCCCATTCCTGTCCCCATTCCCTGCCCCTTTCCTTTCTTTTTTCCTTCCTTTTTCCTTTCTCTTTCCCTTCCTCTTCCCTTTCCTCTTCCTCTTCCCTTTCCTCTTCCTCTTCCCTTTCCTCTTCCCCTTCCCCTTCCCATTCCCATCCCTTTCCTTTTCCCATTCCCATTCCTTTCCCTTTCCCTTTCCCTTCCATCCCCAGAGCATCCCCACAGCATCCCCAGAGCATCCCCAGGGCATCACCATAGCATCCCCAGGGCATCCCCAGGGCATCACCAGGACATCACCAGGGCATCCCCAGAGCATCACCAGGGCATCACCAGGGCATCCCCAGAGCATCCCCAGAGCATCACCAGGGCATCCCCAGAGCATCCCCAGAGCATCACCAGGGCATCCCAGAGCATCACCAGAGCATCACCAGGGCATCACCAGAGCATCACCAGGGCATCACCAGAGCATCACCAGAGCATCCCCAGGGCATCACCAGAGCATCACCAGGACATCACCAGGGCATCACCAGAGCATCACCAGAGCATCACCAGGGCATCACCAGAGCATCACCAGAGCATCACCAGGGCATCACCAGGGCATCACCAGAGCATCACCAGAGCATCACCAGGGCATCACCAGAGCATCACCAGAGCATCACCAGAGCATCACCAGGGCATCACCAGAGCATCACCAGAGCATCACCAGAGCATCACCAGAGCATCACCAGAGCATCCCCAGGGCATCACCAGAGCATCACCAGGGCATCACCAGAGCATCACCAGAGCATCACCAGGGCATCACCAGAGCATCACCAGGGCATCACCAGGGCATCACCAGAGCATCACCAGGGCATCACCAGAGCATCACCAGAGCATCACCAGAGCATCACCAGGGCATCACCAGAGCATCCCCACAGCATCACCAGAGCATCACCAGGGCATCACCAGGGCATCACCAGAGCATCACCAGAGCATCACCAGGGCATCACCAGAGCATCACCAGGGCATCACCAGGGCATCACCAGAGCATCACCAGGGCATCACCAGAGCATCACCAGAGCATCCCCAGGGCATCCCCAGAGCATCACCAGGGCATCACCAGGGCATCACCAGAGCATCACCAGAGCATCACCAGGGCATCCCCAGAGCATCACCAGAGCATCCCCAGGGCATCACCAGAGCATCACCAGGGCATCACCAGAGCATCACCAGAGCATCCCCAGGGCATCACCAGAGCATCACCAGGACATCACCAGGGCATCACCAGAGCATCACCAGAGCATCACCAGGGCATCACCAGGGCATCACCAGAGCATCACCAGGGCATCACCAGGACATCACCAGGGCATCACCAGGGCATCACCAGGGCATCACCAGAGCATCACCAGGGCATCACCAGAGCATCCCCAGGGCATCACCAGAGCATCACCAGAGCATCACCAGAGCATCACCAGAGCGTTTCTGGAGAGCATCCCTGGAGCGTTGCCAGAACATCCCTGGAGAGCATCCCCAGAACAGCACTGGAGCATCACTGCTCCCATGGGTGCCAGGTGCCACCCTGTCCCTTTTGCCACAGCCAGAAAAGGGGGCTGCCTCTGGGTGTCCCCTCCCTGCCTTGCAGCTCCACCATGGCAGAGGGGAAACTGAGGCAACACCATTCCACAACCCCCCTCCTCCCCAGGGCTACCACTGGGTCCTGCAGCAGAGCCACATCCCAAACTGGGGCCACATCCAAACTGGGGCCACATCCCAAACTGGGGCCACATCCCAAACTGGGACCACATCCCAAACTGGGGCTACATCCCAAACTGGGGCCACATCCCAAACTGGACCACATCCCAAACTGGGGCCACATCCCAAACTGGGGCCACATCCCAAACTGGGACCACACCCCAAACTGGGACCACATCCCAAACTGGGACCACACCCCAAACTGGGGCCACATCCCAAACTGGGGCCACACCCCAAACTGGGACCACATCCTAAACTGGGGCCACATCCCAAACTGGGGCCACACCCTAAACTGGGGCCACATCCCAAACTGGGGCCACACCCCAAACTGGGGCCACACCCCCAAACTGGGACCACATCCCAAACTGGGACCACACCCCAAACTGGGACCACATCCCAAACTGGGGCCACATCCCAAACTGGGGCCACACCCCAAACTGGGACCACATCCTAAACTGGGGCCACATCCCAAACTGGGGCCACACCCTAAACTGGGGCCACATCCCAAACTGGGGCCACATCCCAAACTGGGGCCACATCCCAGACTGAGGCCACATCCCAAACTGGGGCCACATCCCAAACTGGGGCCACATCCCAAACTGGGACCACATCCAAACTGGGGCCACATCCCAAACTGGGGCCACACCCCCAACTGGGACCACATCCCAAACTGGGACCACATCCCAAACTGGGTCCACATCCCAAACTGGGGCCACATCCCAAACTGGGACTACATCCCAAACTGGGGCCACACCCCAACCTGGGACCACATCCCAAACTGGGGCCACATCCCAAACTGGGGCCACACCCTAAACTGGGGCCACATCCCAAACTGGGGCTATATCCCAAACTGGGGCCACATCCCAAACTGGGGCCACATCCCAAACTGGTGCCACATCCCAGACTGGGGCCACATCCCAAACTGGGGCCACAGCCAGCAACCGAGCCTCCCCCTGCCCCTCCCTTGTCCCCCCCCAGACAGCCCGGATCTCCCCTCTCCTGACCCAGCAGCAGGTGGGAGGATGGATCTTGACGCCTCCAGCCCTGCGTGCTGCCCCCTGGCCCCAGCCCTGCCACCAGCCAGAGCATCCCCCCTGCCTGCCCCCCGCCTCCCGCAGCCTCCCGCAGCCTCCCGCAGCCCCCTACAGCCTCCCGCAGGCTCCCGCAGGCTCCCGCAGCCTCCCGCAGCCCCCTACAGCCTCCCGCAGCCCCCTACAGCCTCCCGCAGGCTCCCGCAGGCTCCCGCAGCTATATTTAGCCCCGTTTCCCCAGGGGAGGGACTTTAGGAGCAGCCGTCAATCTGCCACCCCCCCCCCACCCCTCCCCCCTCCTCTCCCCCCCCCCCCTCTTTCTCCCTGGCGCTGCCTGATCTCCGGCA